>CAUYRH010063785.1:0-33979 GCA_963574655.1 Perodicticus potto | reverse complement strand
GTCAAATAATACAATTGTTTCAATGTTAAAACCCAACCCCTGCCAAAAACTGAAAAAAAAAAAAAAAAAAAAAAAAAAAGAATGAATGGAATCTAATATTCTTTTATTTGCAAAAAATTAAGATTATACTATATACCACTTATTTTATTAATAGACTTTATTTTTTAGAACAGTTTTAGGTTTATGGAAAAACTGAGTAGACATTACAGAGTCCCTATTCCTCCTCCCGCCCCCCGCCCCCTGTTTCCCTTACTGTTAACACTTTATATTACTATGATACTTTTGTTGCAATTAATGAACCAATACTGATACATTATTAACTAAAATCTGTAATTTATTTTGACCATTCCTAGATCTTCCTTGTTTTGGATGACCTTGACAGTTTTACAAATTTATTTATTTATTTATTTTGAGGAAGGGTCTTGATCTGTCACCTGGGCTAGAGTGTGGTGGTGTCATCACAACTCACTGCAACTTCAAACTCCCGGGCCCAAGTGAGTTTCCTTCCTCAGCCTCCCAAGTAGCTGGGACTACAGATGTGTGCCACCATGCCTAGCTAGTTTTTCAATTTTTTATAGAGACAGGGTCTCCTTTGTGCTCAGGCTGGTTTCAAACTCCTGACTTCAAGCAATCCTCCCACCTGGCTGACTTCGATAGTTTTTTGGAAGGGTACTGGTCAAGTGTATTGTAGAATGACCCTTTATTCGAATTTGTCTGGTGTTTTTCTCATGATTAGATTGGGGTTATGGGCTTTGGGGAGGAAGATCCCAGAGAAAGTGCTATTTTCATCACATCATATCAAAGTCCATACTATAAACATTACTATGATGTTGACCTTGATCACTTGGCTGACATAATGTTTGTCATGTTTCTCCACTGTGAAGTTAGTTATTATTTACCCTTTGAATACTGTACTCTTTGGAAGAAAGTTGCTATGGTGTAGCTCACACTTAAGGAAATTCTGTGCTTTGTCTATCCTTCCCCCACTGTCTTGAACTCCTTGCTATGTACTGATTTTTTTTTACTGTCTCTATAGTGTCGTCTTTTCCAGAATGTCAGATAATCACATTTATTTAGTAAGTAGCCTTTTCAGATGGGCTTCTTTGACTTAGCAATATGCATTTGAGGTTCTTCCTTGTCTTTTTGTGGCTTGATGGTTTCTTTTCAACATTGAGTAATATTCCATTGTATGAACATGTCACTGTTTATCCATTCGCCTATTGAGGGGCATCGTGGTTGTTTCCACTCTTCGGCAGTTATGAAAATGACTACTATAAACATTTCTGTGCAGGTTTTTGTGTGGACATTAATTTTCAGCTCAATTGGGTGACTACTTAAGAGCGTGATTGCTGGATTTTATGATAAGACTATGTTTAGCTATCTAAAAACCTGCCAAACTGCTTTCCAATGTGGCTGTCCCATTTTGTAGTCCCATTAATAATGAATGACACTTTCCAGTTGCTCCACAACCTTACCAGTCTTTGATATTGTGAGTTTTTTGGAATTTAAGCATTCTGATAGTTGTGTCATGACATCTCATTATTGTTATAATTTGCAATCCCCTAGTGATATGATGCTGGGCATCTTTTCATTGCTTTTTGATGAGTTTGCTGGGTTCGAACTTACCAGCCTCACTGTATGCCGTAAGCACTGTGCTATGGGCGCTGAGCCAATTTTTAGAGATGAGGTTTTGCTCTGGCTCAGGCTGGTCTCGAACTTCTGAACTCAAGCAATCCACCTGCCTTGGCCTCCCAGAGTGCTAGGATTATACACGGTAAGCCACCACACCCGGCTATGTCACTTTTTTTTATATTAGCCTTTTAAAAAACAATTAATCAAATGTTTCTTAGTATTACATTTTAATTTTTCTATTTTTTAAATCTGTACCTCTTTATTTTGTTTGTTAGGGTTGCTACAGTGATTAGATCATGTTTCTTATCACAGTTCACTTTGAGTTGATACCATACCAAGAAAGGTATTGGGGTTTCGTTTACTCCCCTTCCTCATCCTCTGTATTATTGTTGTCATATGTTTTGTGTGTACATACGTTATAAACTGTGTATTGCAAGTGTTATAACTTGCGCTTTAAATTTGCCTGCTATTTCTTGGAGAAATTAAGAAGAGAAAAATGATGTTTTAAATTTACTCATATATTTAGCATTTTGGGGCTCTGATATATGTTTCCCACTGTTATCAGTTCACTTTAGTATGGTGAACTTCCTTTATATTTCTTTTAGTGCAAATTTCCTGCAAAAGATTTATTCAGTTTGTTTTTTGGGGGGGTCTCACTTTGTCACCCTGGGTAGAGTGCCATGGCATCATAGCTCATAGCAACCTCAAACTCTTGGGCTCAAGTGATCCCCTTGCCTCAGCCTCCTGAGTTGCTGGGTCCACAGGCACCCACCACAACGCCTGGCTACTTTTTTAGAGATGGGGTCTTGCTCTTGCTCAGGCTAATCTTGAACTCATGAGCTCAGGCAGTCCACCCACCTCTGCCTCCCAGAGTGCTGGGATTATAGGCCTGAGCCACCGTGCCTGACCTATTCAGTATTGTGTTTATCTGAAAAATGTCTTCCTTTTTGCCTTCATATTTTGACAGCCATTTTCACTGCATATAGAATTTTGACATGGTTTTGTTTTTCCTTTTTCCTTTCAACACTTTAAATATATCATTCTAGTGTCTTTTGGCCTCCGTTATGTTTGATGAAACTCAGATTTCATTCTTATCATTGTTCTCCTATAAGTAATAGGTCATTTTCTCTGACTGCTTTGAACTTTTTCTCTTTCTCTTTGATTTTCAGCATTTTGACTGTAAAGTGCCTAAGTGCCTAGGTATTGGTTGTCTTGTTATTTATTCTACTTGAATGTCACTTAACTTCTTCAATCTATAAATTGATATTTTTCACTAAATTGGAAATTCTTTTTTTCTGGTACTTTTTCTATCCTATTCTGTTTTTGGTCTTCTTTTGGGACACCAATTGTATGTAAGTTGTAACTTTTGATGTTGTCTGCAGACCACTAAACTTTTGCCCCAGGGTACTCCCTAGCCATTTCACACCACATTGAATGGGAATATGCTTAGGTGAGAACCTATATAAACACAAAGCTCACCCTGCAATATCTTTCTTTTCAGGATCAAATCCCTTCTGCCCGCATTTGATAGCTGTTCAGTGCCTTAAAATAGTTATTTTTTATATTTTGTTCAATGTTTACAAATTTTATCTGTGAGAAAGTTAGTCCAATGCACCAATTCTATTACCTGGAAAACTATTGATTTAAAAAATTTTTATCTTGTGGATACTCTACTGAATTCTTACAATTTTAAAAGAGTTTTCAAATTGATGGTTTTGTGTGGTTTTCATTTCTGCACATAATGACATTTTCTCCTCTTCTTAGAGGCTTCTTTTTGTCTAAATCTCCAGAAATTTGTAATCAATAGTGGAGGTAGCTGGCAACCCAGTCTTGTTTTGTATTTTAATGATAATGACATTAGTTTGTCAGCAACGAGTATGATGCTGGTTTGTGACATATGTATTCCTTAAGTTAAGAAGGTATTCTTTTACTTTAGTACAATTTGTCACAAATACATAATAAATACCATTTAATGGGGGTTTTACCATTTATCAGGACATTTTTACAGATTTTCTGTCAACTGACTAAAGAAATGTATAATGAATTAATAATATTGAAACACATTTATATTTCCAGGATAAACTTACTATTCTTTAAATATACTACTAGGTTTGATTTCCTAGTATTTTACTTAGAAGTTTTGCCTCTGTATTAACATTAAACTGATTACTTTTTGTCTTGTATTTTATTTTTTTGAGACAGGGTCTCACTTTGTTGCTCTCGGTTGAGTACCATGGCATCATAGCTCACAGCAACCTCCAACTCTTGGGCTCAAGCAGTTCTCTTGCCTCAGCCTACCAAGAGGCTGGGACTACAGGCGCCTGCCACAACGCCCAGGTATTTTTTTGGAAACAAGGTCTCATTCTGGCTCAGGCTGGTCTCAAACCCAGGAGCTCAGACAATCCACCTGCCTCAGCCTCCCAAGTGCTAGGATTATAGGCGTGAGCCACCACACCCGGCCCTTGTGTTGTCTTTAGAATTGGGATTTGACTAGCTTTTACCAAATATTTGAGCTTTTCCTCTTTTTCTTTTGTGTTATGTTTTAGGATTGGGATTATGCTAGCTTTTACCAAATATTTGAGTCTTTGCTCGTTTTCTATGCTCTGGGATAGTGTATGTAGAATGAGAATATTTTTCTTACTTAAAAGTTTGAAAAACATGTATAAAACTATCTAAACTTGAATGGCAACCTTTCCCCCCTTGTTTACTAGCTTATTCAGTATTGAGGTTTTGCATTGCTCAATTCAGTTTTAGAAATTTGTGTTTTTCTCAACAACTATTTCATTGAAAATTTCAGATTTATTTGCATGCAATTTCATTTTGTTTTCATGGCACTTTACTTTTGAAAATAGCTATTTAAAGGAGTAAAATGATCCCCACTGTAACGAAACTTAAACTGTACATAAAAGCACAAACACAAAAATTAAAAAACTTGAAATCTTATCACTTTTATAAAATACTTTATTATTTTTCTAAAAATAATAATTCCTTATTGCTCCTTTTTATTCTAATTTTTGTACATTTTGTTTCCTCTCCTTTTTTTCTTGGTTGCATTTGCTAATACTTTGTCAATTTATTCAATTTCTTCTTCACTTCTGGAAAATCCTGGCTCTCACACTTACTTAGCATTTATACCTTTCCCTCCCTATTTTTAAGGTTAGTGGTTTTAACCACAAAGTTGTACAATGGAACCCTTTCATGAAATAAAATCTTATATGAAATCTCGGTGTATAGGCAAGTACTTGTGACTAAAGCAAAGGACAGTGAGGGGAAGGAAGGGAATTTCCCACTCCTCTTCCTTAGCAGAGGCTTATAACTCCAAAGAGCACTGTTAGAAAATCACTGTTCTGATTTATTAATTTCTGCTTTTATCTTTATTGTTTCCTTCTTCCTGTGTTCCATAGACTTGTTTTGTTGCTGTTTTCTGATTTCTTGAGTTTGCTGCTTATTGTGTTTATTTTTATTTTTTCTTATTTAACATTGTCAAGTCTACAAGTTTGTCACTGTACAATTCTTCTCATAATTTATAATATTTTTTTCTTTTTCTTTTTGACACAGAGTCTCACTCTGTTACCCCAGGCTAGAGTGCCATGGCATCTCACAGCAACCTCAAACTCCTGGGTTCAAGTGATCCTCCTGCCTCAGCCTCTCAAGTATCTGGGACTACAGATGCCCACCAAAATATCCGGCTAATTTTTCTATTATTATTTCTTATTTTATGTATATATATAAATATGTATATGTGTGTATATATATTTTCTTTTTTAAAAGAGATGGGGTCTCATTCTTGCTCAGGTTGGTCTCAAACTCCTGAGCTCAAAGGATCTTCCTGCCTCGACCTCCCAGAGTGCTAGGATTATAAGTGTGAGCCACCATACCCAGCCTCTTATAATATTTTATATAGATTATTTTCTCCTTAGGTGGTAATTATAATTATAATTTTTGAGTTTCACTTTGACCCATGATATATATAGGAGTGTGTGTTTTCAGTGTCTAACTGTGGAGGATTTTGTTTATGCTTTTTAATATTAAATTCTGGTTTTATTTCATTTTGGCCATAAAATAAGGTCTTCCTAATTTTAAGTTTTTAAGAAATTATTGCTCTTTCTTTGTAATCCAGTGTTTGGTCAATTTTTATGTATTTTTCCATGGCAGTTTATAAAATATGTATTCTGTTTTTAGGTCCCAAAATTTAGTTCACTCTTTTTATCTTTCTTATTAATTATATTTGAATCCTCTGTATTTACTGTCCAATGTATCAGCTCCTCTCTCACTGTGACTATTGAGCATATAAAATGTGGTTAGTCTGAATGGAAATGTGTTGTAAGTGTAAAATGCATACAGAGTTTTGAAGATATAAGACAGAAAATGCAAAATGTCCCAATAATTTTTTTATATTGATCGCATATTGAAACCAATATGATAATATTTTGGGTATGTTGGGTTAAATAGAAAATTAAACATCATTAAAATTAATTCATCCCTTTTATTCATAGTTTTAAAAATGAGGCTATGAGAAAATTTAAAATGACACATGTAGCTCAAATTCTGTTTCTATTGGACAGTACGCTGTATCATTCTTTCTTTCTTTCTTTCTTTCTTTTTGTTTTGTTTTGTTTGCAGTTTTTGGCCAGGGCTGGGTTTGAACCCGCCACCCCTGGCATATGGGGCCAGCGCCTTTTGTCCATGACTAGTAATGGCATTAACATTGTCTTTCCAATGATTTCTGTTTATATTTCTCACATTTTCACTGTGTGTGTGTTTCTTTTTTCTTTTTTTTTTTTGAGACAGGGTCTTACTCAGTTGCCCAGGCTAGTGTACAGTGGCATCAGTCTAGCTCACTGCAACCTTAAATACCTGGTCTTCCTGCCTCAGCCTCCTGAGTAGTAAACTGTAGACACATGCCACCAGGCTTCGCTAATTTTTTGTAGAGATGGGGGTCTCATTCTTGCTCAGGCTGGTCTCAAACTCCTGGTCACAAGTGATCCTCCCCCCTTAGCCTTCCAAGGTCCTAGGATTACAGGCATGAGCCATTGTGCCAGGCCTCAATGTCTATTTTTTAGTACTATGTTATTTAGCACATTAGAGTTATTTCTATTGTAGGTCATACTTTGTATCAAATAAACTGAACATCTTTGGCCTGTTTTAAATTGTTCCTTAAATTCTACTTTGATATGAATTACTGCCATTCTTGCTTTAAAAAAATTGCTTAGAACACTTTATGTACTCTCTTCTTTTAATTTCCTTTTTATTTATTTCAGGTGAGTATTTTTAAATAGTAATTAAATTTATTTTTTGATATTCTGTGAAAGTCTTTGTTTTTAATATGGGAGTCTAACTTTTCACAGTTATTATCACCAATGATATATATCATTTTATGAGTTCCATTTTTATGCTATTTTTTCTATATTTTCTTATATTAAATATTTTCTTTCCTTTTTTTTTTATTATTGGGGATTCATTGAGGGTACAAGAAACCAGGTTACATTGATTGCATTTGTTAGGTAAAGTCCCTTTTATAATCGTGTCTTGCCCTCAAAAGGTGTGTCACACATCAAATATATTAAATATTTTCAATACCTTTAATTCTACTTTTTTTATTTTTGCCATTTTTAGCTGAAACCAGGTTTGAACCCACCACCTTGGTATGGGGCTGGTGCCCTACTCCTGAGTCACAGGTGCCGTCCACCTTTAATTCTACTTTTATTACATTTGTGTTTTGAAAAATCATAGTCAAACCCGTTTTCTTTAGTTATCACTGTCAAGGATAAAATAGCACCTAGCGTTTTTCTTAGGTACATAACTGGTCATAGAATTGCTGGATCATGTGGTAACCTTCTATTTAGCTTTTTGAGGAAATGCCAGACTATCTTTCAAAGTGGTTGTACCATTTTACATCCCTACCAGCAATAAATGAGGTTTCTAATTGATCTATGTCTTCAACAACACTCATTATTTGTTTTCTTTTTGACTATAGCCATCATAGTATATATCTTTATGGTTTTCCCTGGTGGCTGAAAATTTCACAGATGACAAACAATGTTAAGCATCTTTTTCTGGGCTTACTGGCCATTTGTGTATCTTCTTTGGAGAAATGTCTATTCAGTTCCTTTGTTCGTTTTTTTTTTTTTTTTGCAGTTTTTGGCCGGGGCTGGGTTTGAACCCGCCACCTCTGTAATATGGGGCCGGTGCCCTACTCCTTTGAGCCACAGGTGCCGCCCCTTTTGTTCATTTTTTTTTTTTCTACAAAAGGTCTTTATTGGTGGGGGATGCTGCAGAGTAGCACTAAGGAGGAGAGAAAAGAGAGAGAGAGGGAAAGGGAGAGAAAGGCGGGGTAGGGGGACAGGGGAAGAGAAGAGAGAGAAAGAGGGTGGGGACAGAGTAGAGAGGAGAGAGGAAGCACATTTCGTTCATTTTTAAATAGGGTTATTTGTCTTAATGAGATACAAGAGTTTGTAGCTATTCTACATACACATCTCTTATCAGCTATATGGCTTGTAAAAACTTTCATTTTGTGGGTTGTCTTTTTACTTTCCTGATGGTATCCCTTGAAGCACAATAGTTTTTAAATTTGGGGTATGCTTAGTTTGTCTATTTTTTTTTTCTCTTGATGTTATATCTGAGAAACCTTTGACTAATGTCACAAAGATTTATGCCTGTTTTTGTCTAAGAATTTTATATTTTTAGATTTCACATTTAGATCTTTGATCTCCATTTTGGGTTTATTTTTTGTATATAGTATGAGAAGGCATCCAACTTCATTCTTTTGCCTGCTAGTAGTATATAGTCTTGATTGCTATAGCTTTTTTTTTTTTTTTCTTGGCTGGGGCTGGGTTTGAAACCGCCACCTCCGGCATACGGGGCTGGCACTCTACTCCTCTGAGCCAAAAGGTGCTGCCTGATTGCTATAGCTTTTATAGTAAGTTTTGAAACCAGAAAGTGTGAGTCCTTCAAATTTGTTTTTCTCTTTCAAAACTTTTTGGCTTTTCTGGGTTCCTTAAATTTCCAGATTGATTTTGGGGATCAGCTTATCAATTTATACCAAAAAAAAAAAAAAAAAAAAGCCAGCTGAGATCTTCAGAGGAGATTGGGAAGTTATTGCCATCTTAACTATATTAAGTCTCCTCATCATAAACATGAGTTATCTGCTTAGATTTTCTTTAATTTCTTTCAATAATATTTTGTAGTTTTCAGAATTTACATTTTGCATTTTTTAGTTAAAATTTATTCATAAGTATTTAATTCTTTTAAATGTTATCTTAAATGGAATTTTCTTAATCTCATTTTCAGTGTTTTCCTTACTACTATATAGAAACACAGTTGATTTTTTTTTTTGTACATTGATCTTATGTGCTGAAAACTTGCTGAGTTCTTTTGTTAGTTTTAATAGTTTTTTAAAGTGAATTGTATGGGGTTTTCTGTATACAAGATTATGTCATCTGCATATAGAGACAGCTTTACTTCTTCTTTTCCAATCTGGATGGTATCCATATTTATTTCATTTTCTTGCTTGATCACCCTGGCTAGTGTCATCAGCACAATGTTTAGTGTAAGTGGTGAGAACAGACATCCTTGTCTTGTTCCTACTCTTAGGAACAGGAGGACAGTGTTTAGTCTTTAACCATTAAGAACAATGTTTACTGTGGGTGTTTTTGTAGATGCTCTTTGAGGAAGCTTCTTTTTATTTCTAGTTTGTTGAGTATTTTTGTCGTGAAGGGCTAATAAATTTTGTCAAATGCTTTTTCTGTGTTTGTTGAGATGATCATGTGGTCTTTATCTTTTATCCTATTATGATGATGTATGTATTGCATGAATTTAATCTCAGATGACATTAATTTTTGCCTTTTAATTCAATTTACCAGTTTCTTCATTCTTTAGCTTTCAAAGGGCCGTGAAAGAACTCATTAAATGACATATACAATAGATGCAATGCAGGGGTTGGATGTTAATGATGGTTCTTGATGAAATTTTCAATTTCCAGGCCTTGGTATCATCAAAAATCCTAGTGGTGGCTATCTAGGATTTTTTACTTGGTGTTGTTGAGTGGTGTGAATGTAAAACAATTTTTTAGGTGTGCTTATGTAATTCACCTTTGTAAGTTCATAGCATTATTTTGATAGTATATATGATACAATGTCATATTTCAGGCACAATTTTTTGGAGGTGGAAAATATTAAGTATATTACTTTTATGCTTTGGGGGGGATGATAAACCTTTTATGTAGAATAAAGTGTGTAGCTAGTATGTCTGGCAGTCGTAATAATTATCAATGTATTTTGTCTTTGAAAATTTATAGACCTTTCCAACTTCTTCCTTCAACATAACATGATTTGTTTCATATTATGTATTTTCATCATGTCCCTATTTTATAGTGTATATTCATATTAATTGCAGTTTCCTTCTCTTGGGCACATTTTTCTTTTCCATGTGGGTTTCTTCACTTGGTTGCATTGTCATTTTCATTGATGATGCATCTCCTGATTAATGCTTCTTCTTTGAATGCCTGCCCTTTGGTTCTTGATTTTTGCAGTTCAGTTCTATTTTTTATTTCAGCTCTCTTTACTGCTATTTCTTACTAGCTTCTACAGGCCTGTGACCTTCTGTGACTTAATTTGTAATAGTTACATGTTTATGAAATTGACCATCCATCCTCTGTTATCAGAGATAATTAAAGAGAGTATGTAAATGTTTCTTTAAAATGGCTTAGAACTTCACCCTGGAAGTGAGAACAATGTCACCTAAAAATTGTGCCCTCATATTAATTTGAAAAAATAAAAAATACTCAAAAAATTGCTTAGAAAATAGTCATTTTGTGGTTAATACTATATGTGATAGCTTTCTAAATTCATAGAAAGGTCTTAAATTATTAGAATATGTCACTTATAAGCATATATAAAATTTTAGCTATTTATACATAATATAAAATTTACATAACATAAAATTCAAAATATACATAATATACATCATATAAAAATTACCATTTAACTATTATTAAGTGTACAGTTCTGTGGCATTAAGCACATTCACACTGTTCTGCAACTATCGAATTTTTAAAGAGGAAAAAAATACTCATTTCTTTTTTTTTTTTTGGCTGGGGCTGGGTTTGAACTCGCCACCTCCAGCATATGGGGCTGGCTCCCTACTCCTTTGAGCCACAGGCACCACCAAAAAAATACCCATTTCTTAATCTTTTAGATTTTTCCTTTTTCTCCTATAGCCTTCTTTTCTGTTGATCGGTTCTCCTTTTCTTTTAGATACTGAAGAGTTCCTGGCAGAAGGTTTGCAGAATGAGAACCTCAGTACTATTGCGAGGGACCACAGAGACCATATTCTACGGGGCTTTCAGCAAATCAGAACGAGGTTTGTATAAACTAGTTCTAATATTCTTCTTCATAAGATTTAAAGCAATTTATAATCAGTAAAATCTACTTTAAGGATGTATAAATTAACAAGGTAAGACACATCTATCATAGTTCTTTATACTTAATAGAAGCTTAACAAAATATTTACTGAATTGAATTGGAGGCAGGCCAGTGTAATGTAGTTTATCAAAATAAAAATGTTTTGATGATTATAGATGCATCTTAAAATAATTATTCTGCTTTTAGTTTTGATGATTATGGATGCATCTTAAAATAATTATTCTGCTTTTAGTTTTAGATTTTTATGTTGGCATTTATTAATCACTTTTGCATTTAACTAAAAAAAAATGGTAAAAGCTAAACATTATGCTTGTCCAAATTACCAACAGAAAGGTGTTAGGAAGTAATGAGATTTTTGGTACTGATTTTACTTCCACATCCTCTTCCCCAATAAAAAAACAAACAAACAAACAAAAAATAACTTAAATCAGACTTACCCAGTTGATTCTTTGACTGTGTTGGAATGTTTTAGTCCCAGACTAGTTAGAATATCATGCTCGTTGTGTTTTTGTGCTTTTTTTTTTTTTTTAATTTGAGACTGTGACTTAATTTGTGCATTTTAGAATGTGAGCATCTGACAGATGTATACGCCACCTTGGGGGAGAAAGAAATCAAAAATTTTCTTTACAATATATTTTCTGAACACCTATTGCTTGAAATGGTTAACTGAATGAGAGTTGGGTATAAATGAGTATTATTTTAGCTTTTTCTAACCTGGTTGCAATGTGATTCAGAATGTTTGAACTGAGCACTCTTAGAAAAAAGGAAGTGCAACTGCAGGGTTGTGGTTGGGATTTAATTTGCATGGTCTACCTGTTCTTAGCATCTACTCTAAAAACCTCTTTGAAAAGAGAATTTTATCCTTTGGAAGGGCACAGCCAGAATCTATTCCCTTCAGGAATGTGAGAGAACCTCAGGAGATACCCTGCTGGATCTTAATCGATCTTTCCTGCTGGCTAATTAAGCATCACTTTTACTCAGCAACTGGGGACTGTGTAATTATCAGCCTGGGTTGCCCTGAATAATTGAAACAATGGAGAAGATGGGAGCTCTTTTCAAAAGTGGGAATATCTATAATTTTTGGTAGGCTGGAAGGGTATTTAAAATAAACTTCTCCGTAATATTACTTTATTAGCAGATACATTTAGGTTTAGTTGTGTACCTGGCATCTTAGTTGATAACCTATAGAATTTTTATTTTCACACGTTTGCCTCTGTATTATATGATTACCATAAAGAATAAAGGTAGCATTATTTTTCTTTTCTTTTCTTTTCTTTTTTTTTTTTTTTTGCAGTTTTTGGCCGGGGCTGGGTTTGAACCTGCCACCTCCGACATATGGGGCCAGCGCCCTACTCCTTTGAGCTACAGGTGCTGCCCAATAGAATTATTTTTAATTGTATTTCTTATAAGGAAAGGGATGCCCTAAGCATAAAGATATATGTGGTGGTTCTGTTGGTATAAATCTGTGATATGGGCTGCAAAAAATAATTTTAATACATTTGTAGGGACACATATACAATGAGGAGGAATTTTTCTTTCCCCTATCTGTATCATAACAGTGGGAAAGGGCTAAATTTCAGTCTTAAGTTCGTAACAAAACGCAAATTTGTGGTAATTCACATAACTCATTACTGCCAGTTGCACATTACTTCATAATCCTATTTTGAAATAAATGCACACATGCACTTATGCACACATGCAGAAGCTGTTTATTCTCAAAGAACTTTCTGTGTGGTTTGTGGGGTCGACATTCAGGAAATAATCATCAGGAGCCTTAGAAAATATCTGTGCTGTTGATGGGAGCTTTCTGTTCATTGATTTGTTGCAAGAAAGATGACACTTTACGTAGAATTTCATAATTACCAGATCACTGAGGAAATGAGGAGCCAGAAACTGGATACTGTGCAAGAAAATGGAAAAATGAGGCTTTCCTTTTGGCAAGCTGTTTGAAATTGCCTTATATACACCCATTCAATCATCATTCTGTTAATGTAACCCTTGTTTTACTGAATCTTTTTCTTCAGCCATGTTGCCTCTATTGTCTACTTTATACCCAATGTTAGCCACTTAACATGGCTTGATACTAATGTGTTTGAAAGTACTGAAAGCTTGCAAATGCCAGCCATATTTACTTGCATTGTGTGGCAAATTGGCAGTTATCAAACTTAGGAGTTAAATATATGTGGAAAATACATGGAGCGTATAGTAACATGAAAAGAATTTAAGTTTTTTTTTCTTTTTTTTTTGAGACAGAGCCTCAAGCTGTCACCATGGGTGGAGTGCTGCGGCATCACAGCTCACAACCTCCAATTCCTGGGCTCAAGCAAGTCTCCTGTCTCTACCTCCCAAGTAGCTGGGACTACAGGCCCCTGCCACAACGCCCAGCCATTTTTTGGTTCCAGTCATAGTTGTTGTTGGCGGGCCTGGCTGGATTCGAACCCACCAGCTCAGGTGTACGTGGCTGGCGCCTTAGCCCGTTGAGCCACAGGCACCGAGCCGAAAAGAATTTAAGTTATTGAAAGTCACTTAAAAAGTTTTATGTCGGCTCGGTGTCTGTAGCTCAGTGAGTAAGGGCGCCAGCCACATACACCAAAGCTGGCAAATCGGAGCCTGGCCTGGGCCTGCTAACCGACGACAACTGCAACCAAAAAAAAAAAGCTGGGTGTTGTTTCAGGCCCCTGTAGTCCCAGCTACTTGGGAGGCTGAGGCAAGAGAATCACTTAAGGCCAAGTGTAATATGACTAAACACAAAACTTTTTTTTTTTTTTTTTGAAACAAAGTCCCCCTGTGTAGTAGAGGGCCGTGGCATCACAGCTCACAGCAACCTCAAACTCTTGGCTTAACCCAGATTTAGTTTTAAAATAGGATTTAGCTTAAGAATATACTCTTTTTTTTTTCTGCATTAGCATGGAAACTCCAGTACAAGAAGCAGCAAAATTAAAGAGCAGAAAGATGCTATGAGCAAATCTCTATAAAATTTTGAGTAGCAAAAATATACTATTTTTACATTATATATTAGTTCTTTTGATAAGCACACTATATTTGGATGTGTTTTATTTGGGGGGAGTTTTTAAGCTTAATGACAAACACTTAGGAAAAGTTAAACTCTCTGTATAATTAATGGTAATGATATTTATAATATACTACTTAAAACTCTTGCTCCCAAGAGTTTTATCAGACTAATCCCTTGTCTTTCTTCCTATAATATAAAATACCAGAATTATATATTCTGAAGCTAAATCCTATTTTAAAACTAAATCTGTGTTAAGCTGAAGAGAAAACCTGAAATTCCCAAAGAAAGTCAGAATTATTTTTATGAGATTTTATATTAGTGTATCATGTTTCATGCAGAGCTGTAGGCTAGCCACCCATAAAAAGACATATTCAAGATAGTCTTTCAGCCTATACTTTAAATTTGCTAGGGTTTGTGCCGTAACCCTGTTACACAAAGGTGTTTCTTTCCATTTCAATATGCTATAAATCTACTTGTCTCTTTTTGGAACTCCTTTAGCATTATTAAGTTTCACAGAAGGAAACAATACTAGTTTGTTTCCATTGGCTCTGGCCTTCACTTCCAACAGTGAGAGTAAACGACTAGTTATCCCAAAAAGGGCCATCAAGAGAGAAATTAGCCATACTTCAATAATAAAAATGTTCTATTTTCTTCATCCCTTCCCCCACTCTCAAGGTATTCTTGCTGCAGATGGCCTCCACTGAATCAAACATTTAAGAAACTCTCTACTGTTTCTCCAAAGGTGTAAGAACACCATCAAGTTTTTGAGCGTAGATCACATCAGCTTCATTCCAGGTGTCTCACATGTGGTCACTGCTAATCCTGCAGTGACCACCATAGTAAAGCAGAAGGAGCCTTTGCCTGACTTTCATCCTAACCATTCTCCAAAGAGCTCAATGAAAACTTGGACTCGAATATGAAAGCTGTTAGTTTTTAGGGTTTAAATGAGGAGGCAGTTTGAAGAACAGCAATGAAAATCACAACTCAGGACATCAAATACCACAACAGGGCTTCCTTGAAATCGCAGAAACTGCCATCCGTTTTTATTTTCTCCATGTAAGCATGGAAAACACATCATCCTTCACTGGTAACAATTTAAAGCTGGAAAATGAGTACATAGAGATATGATTTTATCCTCTTGTTTTTAAGTCTGTGTAAAGAGAATAGTTATGCTATTTATACCAAAAAACAGATGAACATTTGGAGAACATCCATGACTTTTGGCACAACCGTCATCTCCTGTGGTCACTCTCGGCAACAGAAAAGTGGCAAATGGCACATATAACAGTTCTGACAGAGTCAGACCCTTCAGTTTACAGCAAGTCCACAACCATGGCAAATACCACTGAATTCTGAGCCAGCCAAAAAAATTAGGGCAAGCCCCTAGAGTTTACCAAGAATTAGAGACAGTGATTATTTTTATTTCTCTCCACCCTCTTCATTCTTGAGCAGCATAATACTGAGGAAGTAATTAAAGGAAGCAAGAAAACAACAAAGAATGTGAGAGTTGTGAAATATATATATACACGCATGTATCTCTTATAAAATATTGCTTTACTATGACTAAACATAAAACTTTTTTTTTTTTGAGAGTCTCACTATGTTGCCCTCAGTAGTGCCCTGTGGCATCACAGCTCACAGCAACCTCAAACTCTTGGGCTTAACACAGATTTAGTTTTAAAATAGGATTTAGCTTAAGAATATATAATTCTGGTATTTTATATTATAGGAAAAAAGACAAGGGGTTGGTCTGATAAAACTCTTGGGAGCAAGAATTTTAAGTAGTATATTATAAATATTACCATTAATTGTATATAGAGTTGGACTTTTCCTAAGTGTTTGTTATTAAGCTTAAAAACTCCCCCCAGGGCCGTGCCTGTGGCTCAGTGAGTAGGGCGCCACCCCCATATGCCAGAGGTAGCGGGTTCAAACCCAGCCCCGGCCAAAAACTGCAAAAAAAAAAAATTTGTCCCCCCAAATAAAACACATCCAAATGTGGTGTGCTTATCAAAATAACCAATATATAATGTAAAAATAGTACATTTTTTTACTCAAAAGTTTAGAGATTTGCTCATAGCATCTTTCTGCTCTTTAATTTTGCTGCTTCTTGTACTGGAGTTTCCGTGCTAATGCAGGGGGAAAAAAAAGTGTAGGAGGAACTTTTATGATCTATCCACATTTAAGTAGCTCTGAAAAGGCTCAAAAGTCATAGCAATAACTTGACCACTTTTTGAAGGGTAATAATTCATTTCTTCCTTTTACAATCCTATCCTTCCTTCCCATCCTTAAAGGAAGATGGGGAAAAAAAACTCAGCAACAACTTCAGCCCTATATCTCAACTGATCAGTAACATGGCAAATTTCTGTACTAGTTCTGTGTTATTTTGAATGTATGTTGAGATTTCATAATTGTGTAAAGATTTTGGGAATCTACTTCTCTAGGAGTGAGAAGTTATATTTTTTTCTCTTTTAATTTGAAGTACTCTATATGTGAGACTCATATAGTTATTACCTGATTTGATTTCTTGGCTTAACTTTTAAGACCTAGAAAGGAAGATCATCTTATGTGTTTTTTTATGACAAGTCTTTGTCCTTTCAAAATAGCCTTGAAATGAATTAACTCTCCTTATAATTTTATCATAATAATTATTTTGTTTATTCTTTCACTTGTGAGGCTATCTGGATTTGGTACTAGCTTCAATAATAAATTGATGTATTTTTTCTTTTATACTGGGCCGTTATGATAGTATTAGTAAGCAGAAACTTTTTCCTTTGGGCTTCTCCCAAATAAATATTTTATATAAAGGACTATGGCTCTGATATATAATAATGTTATATTATTTTTCATGCTAAGTAATAGATGGATTTAAAAAAAAAAACACCTCAGACTCCGGGGTTCAAATGATCCTCCTGCTTCAGCCTCCTAAGTAGCTGGGACTACAGGCATCTGCCACAATGCACGGCTTCTTTTTGCATTTTTTGTTTTTTTCTATTTTTTAGTAGAGATAGGGTCTCGCTCTTGCTCTCTTGCTGAGGCTGGTCTCAAGCTCCTGAGCTAAAGGGATCCTCCCACCTCGGCCTCCCAGAGTGCTAGGATTACTGTTATGAGCCACCTTGCCCAACCTATCCAATCATATTTCTACATGGCTGTCCACACTTTGTTAACTATATCCATAAAAATGGACAATTTCCCCTGTATCTTTGGGTCTTCATTCTAAGGCTTCTGGTTACATGTTAATAAAAAGTTTATGCTCTTTCTTCAAAAAATCAAAGAAGAATTAAAAGTATACAAAATAAGAAAAGCTTAGATGTTTGTTCCTTTCAAAACTTTAAAAAAAGAGAGAAACAATTTTTAAAATAATATTTTCTCTGTGTAATAACAAGCATGTAGTCATTGGTGGCTCAGAATAAATGTCTAATAATAAAACTGTGCTTGTGATATTTTAATTTTATATCTTTAAGATCTTAGATTGAATTTCAGGAAAATGATTTTTTAAGGGAGTTTTTAGATCACTTGCAAAACTAGATCATGTATAATTCTTGCTAGTATTGAGTTCCTCATTCATAATAACATGTTCTATCAAGAGTACAAAAGAATTTTGCAGTGTGACCTAGGAGGCAGTCGAATAACTAAACTTGCACCTTTCAAGTCTGACTAACTCACTGGAATAGTAAGCTCAGCATTTTTTTTTTTTAAGACAGTCTCATTCTGTTGTTCTGACTAGAGTGCTATGGCATCATCACAGCTCACAGTAACCTCAAACTCTTGGGCTTGAGCAATCCTCTTGCCTCAGCCTCCAGAGTAGCTGGGACCACAGGCCTGTACCACTACACCTGGCCAGTTTTTCTATTTTTAGTAGAGACAGGGTCTCACTCTTGCTCAGGCTGGTCTCCAACTCCTGAGCTCGAGTAATCCATCTGCCTCAGCCTCCCAGAGTGCTGGGATTATAGGTGTGAACCACCTCACCCAGCCTTGCACTACTAAAGTTAGGTCACTGAAATTTGCTTTACTCCTGATAGAATTTTAGGCATTGTTAATACTTGGGCACATTCTTGTTGTCCACACAGTGTGGATTTGTTTTGGTCTCAGAAAGTCCTTTATCAGTTTTTTAATACATGGAGTTTTTCTATTCATCTAGGGATGGAGGCTTTTTGTTTCGAGGCAGAGGGTCACTGTTGCCCTCGGTGTCATAGTTCACAGTAACCTCAAACTCCTGGGTTCAAACGATTCTCCTGTCTCTGCCTCCCAGGTAGCTAGGACTACAGGGGCATGAGCCACCATGCCTAGCTAGTTTTTCTATTTTTAGTAGAGACAGGTTCTCACTCTTACTCAGGCTGGTCTCAAACTTCTGAGCTCAATCAATCCACCCAACTCGGCCTCCAGAAGAGCTAGGATAACAAGTGTGAGCCACTGTGCCTAACCTAGATGGAGGCTCTTAATTCATACATTGTATGAAAAGATCATCTGTATGAAATTACTGTCTTCATTTTACCACCATTTGCTTTGATTTTGATTATAAGTCTCATTTGATCTGGAGCTAGCCTTTGTCACAGAGCTATACTGTTTCGTCTGCTTAAAGAAAACCAATGAAATGATGCCTTTCTATATTCATCTGTTTGTGGATTTCCAGAAACCTTGTGGCTTGGGGCCTTTCTGCTGGTGGTTTTCTCTCATGTGCATTTTTTCTCTTATTTCTGATACAGACCCACCATTTGTCTACTTTCTGTGTTACAATGAAACTGGAGCAGGGGCAAGGGTGGGATGCAAGAGAGCTGGGCCAACTGTTAGGAGCCAAATTGTTCATTTGGATACTATTTCTATAACCCTGATCAATTCACTTGAAGATTCCCCTAGTGATGTTCTTAGGTTTTCTTTTTAGTGGCCCTCCAAAATTTTGTTTTGACTTTTTTTTTCTTTTTACAAAAGATACAAACATTACCAACCAAAGTTTGAAACCTCTATTTGATTTCTTTTATGTTGTCGCTATGATTTTTTTAAAAATTTGGAATGTGATGCAGGAAATTTCATTTTTCTTGGGATTTTATTTTAATTCATGATTCTGTTGAAAATGAGTTGGGCTGAAAGTAGGCTTTTATAATCACAAGATGTGAATCATTTCTTCTTTAGATTCTGGATTTTCTCTCCCACTGTGTAGCCTCATCTAGTCTTCCTGAAGTGCGGTGCTAGCAGGGTTGATAATGAAATGCAGTCCTGCTTATCATATTCAGCAAAGGCTCAGAGAGGATGGGGAAAAATCAATCCCACAGGAACTTCTCGAGTGTTAGATATCCATATTTAACCCCCATGCATTTAAAATGGAAATGAGATATCTTAGGGTTTTAGTTTTTGATTTACACAAGATGTCACTGCCTCCTTGGTAATGGGAGTATTTTACAGACCAACTGCTGACCTGCTTGAGAAGATTTCAGCCTGTCGCCCCAGGTCTCACGTAGTTTCTTAATATTTCTTTCAAAACTCTCAGTAGTACTTGGCAGTAGCTTTGATTCTTCAGGCTTCAAAGGGTGCTCCTTCCAGGGCCAATCTTCTGAAAGAAAAAAATACCTGCGTAGGGGAAAAAACAGCTCATAAAAGAAGCAGCTATCCCTGTGGCAGCTCTTAGGGTAGTCAGTTATTAGGGGGTTTACAAACCAGTTATATTGCAGTGTGGCACAGCCAAGAAAATTTCCATCTGATGCTGGTGCTTTGGTGTTACAAAATATCCACTTGTAGTGACCCACTCTTAAATAGTTCAGCTTCCAGTAGTTTTAGCACAGATACAAATTGGGTTATATAAAAGATGTATTGTAATCAAATGCTCAAACTCAAGCTCCCTCTTGAGTTTGTGAGCCTTGTTGAGGTTCTCATTGCAATTTACAGAAAACTTTGGGCCCACATAATTCTCCAGTTAGCCATTTCTGTATGTTATATTAGTGAGTGACTAAGTGCAAGGCCCATACGAATTGGTAATCGAGACCTTCTGCCATGTTTACCAAGTGTCTTTGTTCTTTTATTGATGAGAGAAGTGATATATAAGAAATTATTCAAAGTAACAGAATTAATAAAAGATTAGAATTTAGAATTTCTAATTTGGTTACTTAGCCAAGTCATCAAAAAAAAAAAAATGAAGTGACATTTTTCCAAACATTATTGGTTTAAGAGAACAGGAAACAAACATTAAAGTCTAGTTAATTATATGCATGCCAAACAATGTACTAATTTGTGCAGTTTATTATGGAATGCATAAAAAAATGGATGTACGAATGGATGGATGAATGGATGGGAGGATGGATGGATGGATGGATGGATGGGTGGATGGATGGGTGGATGGGAGGATGGATGGATGGATGGATGGGAGGATGGATGGATGGATGGGAGGATGGATGGATGGATGGATGGGAGGATGGATGGATGGATGGATGGATGGATGGATGGATGGGAGGATGGATGGATGGATGGATATGTTATGTGACAAAGCAAATATGACACAATGTGGAGCACAGAGTCTAGATTGTGGGCATATCTGGGTGTTCTTTCAACTTTTATGCATATTTAAAAATTTTATAATATACTGAAAATTATATTTTCAAAAAAAAATATGATTGGTTTGACTTTGTACTTCAGAAACCATGGATTTCATTCACTCTGGTTTCAGAAAATCATAGACTTCCTTAATTTGGAAATATAATAATACATATTTATGGGTTTTTTAGGATCACAGTTTTCTAGGAATAACCTTATTATTTTTGTATAATACTGAGCTAGTTTGTTATTTCTGACATAACTAACAGGAAGTGGCTAACTTTTCTACTTCTTTAGAACTTCTAGACCAGCAATTATTGAGAGCTGAAATTAAATTCCAACATTCTACCCAGGATATCCTGAAATTTTGATTTTTCTTTTAAAGGAAAGGCAATTTCTGACTTTTCTCATAAATTTGATAAAAGGAAAGCTAATATGAGATTGGTAGTCCAGTAGGAAATGGAACTCAATTTTACATTTTTATAATCATTTTATGGTATTAAAAATGACAGAGGTTAGAAACAAAGCTCTTATTCTTTTATTGAACTGGAATTGAAAGTGGCAGAAAATCATTTTGGCCCCAGTGCAGTAAATGTGATCACTAAAACATGTTCAGGGAATATTAGGAGAGTCTCTCAAGCACTGGAGACAAAAGTTTGCAAAACAAGAACTGACTTTTCCGTCCTTATCTTGAAATTATTAGATGTACAGTAAATGGAAGTATCTTAGTTCTGAGAGGACTGGGGGTGGAGAATGTGTTGAAAATGATAATGTCTCCATTTTGGTGAAATGGAGAGAATGTGGTGGCATGTGTGTGGTGGCAGTGACAGGCACAGCGGGGGGAAAGGACAGGAGAGTCAGCACCTGAACCAGCCTAGAGCTGAGAAATCCACGGCCAGAGAAAATTTTTGCAATAATTGCAAGCTATGATGAAAATGGTAAGAAAGCAAGTGATAGTATTCATGAAAAGAAGAACTGTTCTAAGATTTTATTTAATAAAGAGATTAAACTAGAGCCGTTGGCAGCTACTTTATTTGGAGAATATGGTAGGAGAGAAATTTTAAGTCCATTTGGGAAAAACCAATCATTTTTGAGTGTGCAGTGTGATTATGCATCAGAATTTTGTGTAAATGGAGCAGGTTGGTAGGCATATGTTTGCTGATGCTAAAATGATTAAAATTCAGAATAAGTAAGACTCTTGTGAAATTGAGTTTCCAGGTTCCAGCCAGTGTTCTATGCTGCCATATGGCATAACTGAATTAATTGCTGTTCCCAGTCTCTTACTCTTTTACTGAATATTTAGGTGCCCTGTCTGAAATATTAGTGGTTCCACAGAAGTATTTAATCACCTGAGATCGATGTTTGACATGTTCATGAAAGCAGTGTGTGCAGCTAATAGTTGCTTAGAAGAAGAAGCCCCTTGTGAGGTTTTCTAGCTTCCCTCTCCCACCCGTCCCCCTACTTTTCTTAAAATAGAAAAATGGATACTAGGTAGAAAAGTTAGCAAGAAAAGGAAGAAAGATTCTGAGGACTATAGGGTAGTGGAATTAGAAAAGATAAAATAAGAAATCCTTTTTGCTAGTCTTTAGCTCCTTGATGTTTCAAGTGGAGTAGCCACATGGACCAACAACATCACCAGGAAACTTGTTAGAAATGCAGAATCTCAGGCTCCACTGAATCAGACTCACTGCATTTTAATAAGATCTCAAGGTTGAGTGTGCAGTGCACATATTAACACCTGAGGAGCATTGCTCTAACAGAGCAGACACATCAGATTTATTTTAAATTCAGTCTCTCAGAACTCAGAATACATGTTTCTGGACACTATAAACTCCTTAAAGGCACAAATGATCTTATATTCGTTAAAAAAAAAAAAAAAAGTCCAGCATGGTGCTGGCATGTGGCGTGAATTCAATGATATAAGTAGAATGAATTGTGAAAAATTGATATATGTGTGTTTTTAGGTCCCAGGCTAGACTTTAGAACAAGAGACCCTCTTTATTAGGAAATTTGCTATTTAATAGCCAATCCCACATATTCTCCCCCAGAAATAACAAAGCTGTCTTTTTACTGGGTTTTAAAAGATACAGACTCATTTAAAGAGATGGTATCCATTGCTTCAAATGTCTCATGTGATAATTTTCTCTGACATTCTAATTAGAACAATGATAAAGGCTACGAGGCTGCTGACCTTGTGTTGGAGTTTTGTTGGAGCAGGAATGCTGGTTGTTCCCACCCTCTCTGTGAGCTAGCGCTGGGCCTCTACCTTTGGCCATGAGCCTCCCTATTCTTTGCATTTCCTTGTCTGTACCATGCCTCCTCTTCCCCAGTGACCCCTATTCTCTTTCCCCTTGTCCCTAGGATCCATGTCCTATAATAATCAAACTCCACTGTATCCTCAACCTCTTTTCTCCATCTCTACCTAAAATGTGCTCTCTTGAAGGACCCTGCTTTGCTTGCAGTCGTCTGAAATAGAGTTTTCTCATTTTCCAGAAGTGCTGTTGGCATTCTTTAAGCTCTTTGCTGCCACTTTTGGACTTTCACTATTCAATCTTGTTCAAAACCTCTCTCCTTTTAAGGTTTGTCTTTATGGCTTTACAAAACCCTGCCCCTCTGTCATCTTTTGAGTTCAGAGTACCTTCTCACACAGTCTGAAACTGAAGCATTGACTCACAGTTGTCATCTTCACTCGATTCTTGCCACTGGCTCCCAGAGGCTCCCTCTTCCTTAAATTTAGCTTTTCCTTCTTTATTATATAGCTCAGATAATTATATCAATATGCTCAAATCTCTCCTAATATTAAGAAAAACATTAAACACTGTCTCACACAGTGATTCTCTCTTTAGCTACTGATCTTGCATCTGTTTCTCTCTCTCTTTTGCAAACTTTTTGAAATAGAAGCCTGCACTAGCCATTTCTGGTTTCCTGGTCTCTGGTCACTTGCCATTCTTCAGTTCCCTTTAATCTAACGTCTGCTTCTTTCAAGACACTCTTGCCAGAGTACCAGGCACTCTCTAATTGCCACATCCAGGCAACACTGTTTAGTCTTTGTCTTACTTGTTTTTTCCATAGCATTTGACACTACTGATCACTTCCATTTGTAGAAAAATTTTCAAAACTGTCCCTCCAGTGACTCTCAGATGATAGTCTGTCCTGCTTTTCTTTTTCCTTACATTTACAGCCCTCCCTTTTTTTTCTCTTGCTTGAGCTCATTTTTCTACCCTGCCCTCTTCACTGTTGTTCCTCGAGCTTGTCTCTTTTCTCACCGCATTCTTCTCAGGAGGCAGGTACATGCATGCCCATAGCTCCACAGCTACCCCTGTACACAGAAGACTTGCAATTCTGTAGCTCAGCTGCAGTTCTCTCTCCAAGGCACCACACAGCACGTTGGGCAGCTTCTTCTGGGGTCTCATAGATACCTCCAAGCTCATGAAGTTAGGCCACACCGGCCAGATGGTGCCTCTGTAGCCACTCTCCATTCTTCCTTGACAGCAGAACCCACCAACCCAGGGATGAATCACCATCTGTAAGCCATTCTGCTTTGCCAGTGCTTGGTCTAGGGCAGGGAGGGGTGATGGAATTTTTCATGCTGGAAGGCTGCATTAATTTAGATGTAATAAAATAAGCTGCATTCAAAAATCTTCAATTAGATATTCTTAAAAATGCATATTATTTTGTAAAAATGTAACTACTCTGTGCTTAATAGTTTCAAAAAAGAAAACTATTTATTTTAAAGTTAGCTACTTTCTAATGACTTTGTTGTGTCTGCTTTTTGTTGGAAAGCATTTGAGTATTTGGTGTAGCTTGGAGATCAGAAGTTTCAGTTGATCCTGTAGATGAGTATCAGTCCTTAGTGACTTGAAGGGCATCTTGATTTGGGTTAGGGAGGAGAATATAGATTTTCACAGCAATAAGTAGTTGAAAAGCAAGAAAGCATTTTGGGGGGCATATTGCCAAAAGTGTGGGTATTCTACTGCATTTTTCCATATTTCTTTTGGATCTTTCTTAGTGTCAATGACTTTAAAATGTCATCTACTGAGAGCTCAGTCAATTCTATTTGTAGTTATTTAGATGCCTTGATAATCTAAGCAAGGTGAGGTTGAAATGCTAATTTGAATATGATGTCATAATTCTCAAAGTCTGTGAACCTTTCATTGTTTTCTCCAATTAATAGGTCTATAACAGATGTGTATTCTTCAAATGATTCATATATATCATCCTGTTCATCAAGGACCTTTGCTAACTGGGGAAAATGTTCATCCAAAGTTTCCTTTTGAAGAAGTATTTTGAAAAAGGATAGCATTTTACAAAATGCTTGGATTTTTTTTTTTTTACCACGTATCACATATAGACTTAGTTTTATCTTGCAAAGAAATATTCAAGTCATTTTGATTTGACATGATACCACAGACCTATATTTCTACAGAAATCTTCTCTCAATATTTGCATTGCTGATTCTGTTCTTCATATTTTTTTTTCTTTTGAGACAGAGTCTCACTCTGTCACCCTGGGTTGAGTCCCATGGCATCATCATAGCTCGCAGTGACCTCAAACTCTTGGGCTCAGATGATCCTCTTGCCTCAGCCTCCCTAGTGGCTAGGACTACAGGTACCTACCACAATGCCTGGCTAGTTTTTTATATGTTTAGTAGAGACAGGGTTATAAAATTTAATGGTCTGTTCTTATAGAGATTAAAATTTTGGCTAACACCTGTCCTTGGGATAGCCAATACCCTTTTGAATGATATGGCAAATCCACACTGAATACCTCATCTTTAGCATGTTATGAGACTGAAGATGCCATTTGCATGAAGATCATTAACACTTGTTGCAAAGTGTCACTTAAAGTAGTAGCCTTAGCACAGAGATTTTGCTGATACAAGATACAATGAAAAGAAATGAGATCATCTGATCTGTTAATAGGTTTTTTCATCTGTGCAATAAACCCTCCATGTTTTCCTGTCATGGAAGGTGCTCTGTGTGTACATACACTCACTAAATTTACTAAATTCAGCCCAACTTCATGACCTTTATCTTGAAATTGCTGAAGATAAGTATTGCCCATGTTCTGTTTGCCAGAGTGCCCATAGTGAATAACTCTTTGTAGTAAAAAATTCTTTTGAAGTATAAAAGTTTTGAAGTATAAAACCTGTACCAAGTCAGCAGTAGCTGTCAATTCATCCAAAAGCGATTGAAGAATATATATTTTCCTTTTGAAGTATTACATGAAGTTATTTTGTTAAGTTGAAGGCTAATTCATGTTGCTGATCAGTTATAGCTCTACTTGAAAGAGGCAATTGTCTATACCTTGAAATGTTATTAGGGGCTAAGCATCCTACCGCTTTGACCATGCATTCTTTCACAATTTTTGCATCACTGAATGGCTTCTTGTTTTTCCTGAGTACTTGAGCTACTTTAGAAATTGCTTCAGTGACATTATTTCCAGGTCTTACTGATGCTTGAAAGAATTGTCTTTAGTTGGCTCGGCGCCTGTGGCTCAACAGGCTAAGGCTCCAGCCACATACACCTGAGCTGGCGGGTTCAAATCCAGCCCAGGGGCCCGCCAAACAACAATGAGGCTGCAACCAAAAAATGTCCAGGCGTTGTGGTGGGCGCCTGTAGTCCCAGCTACTTGGGAGGCGGAGGCAAGAGACTTGCTTGAGCCCAGGAATTGGAGGTTGCTGTGAACTGTGATGCCACAGCAGTCTATCCAAGGTGACCAACTTGAGGCTCTGTCTCAAAAAAAAAAAAAAAAATTGTCTTTAGTTTTGCTTTTCATCTTTTAATTTCTGCAATACAACTTGGGCTGTTAAACAGGAATTAAAAAATACTGTTGAGCTGTGCAACAATTCACAAATTCTACTTCAAACAGAAACACAGTGCACTATTGTCAAAAGCTGATAACAGATTGGTGTACTTGACCTCATAAACTCTCACCAACCAGCCTCATCTAGTAGTGGCACCAGTCAGGTGGAAGGAAGTTAGAGCTAAATCATGAGTGTAGAAGCTGTCAGTTTAGCCCTTATGCCTTACTAATGTTCTAATTATGCTGGTCAATCTGGGAGGGTTACTTCATTGAAACTTATTTTATTCTTTGGTATTTTAAATATGGTCATTTTAAAAATAAAATAAAAATATAGGAGATGAACAAATGTATTAATAAAAAAAAGATTGGCACTGTAAACTTTGAATTCATTCAAAATGCCACTTTTAAGGACTTAGAGGGCCCCCCGCCCCCAGCCTAGGGATTATATGAGATACAGGTTTGGGGCTGAGCCTGGTGGCTCACACTTGTAATCCTAGCACTCTGAGAGGCTAAGGCAGGTGAATCCCTTAAGCTCAGGAATTCAAGACCAGCCTGAGAAAGAGTGAGGTCCCATCTCTTCTAAAAAGAGAAAAACTATCCAGGTGTTGTGTTGGGCACCTGTAGTCTCAGCTACTCAAGTGGCTGAGGCAAGAGGCTCTCTCAAGCCCAAGAGTTTGAGGTTGCTGTGAATTATGGTGACACTACTGCACTTTAGCCTGGGTGACAGAATGAGACTCTGTCAGAAAAAAAGGAAAAGATATAACTTTGGGCAAAGAAATGTAAGGAGACTTCTGATAGCCTCTCACAGGATGACAGTCTTATACTTGGGAGATAGCAATATGCTGAAATGAAGTAGTTGCATTAAGACATTGTTCTGCTCTGAGGTATTAGAGAAAGTATGAGAAAAGCCTGGCTTCTTCTGGAATCTCCTGCCTCCAGACATTTTTGCTGTGTGAGAAAAATAAGCCTCCACTTGTGTAGGACTTTGACATTCAGATTTTCTTCTTTCTTGTAGCCAGAAGAATTCTAACCACATGTGCGTCTAGAACTGAATTCATCTTATATTCCTGCTCACCCTTGAAGTCTGTCTCTACTTTCCATACACCTGGGCTGCCAAGACAGAAACTCGGGCACCGTTCCTGATTCCTCTCTCTTCACTCTCAAACCATCCACAGGCCTTTGGATTCTTCATCCTAGACGTCTTCTTTACATTCCCTTTGTCACCGGCTAAACTTGAGCCTTCATAAAGTTTGACTCATGTATTTGCAAAATTCTCTTTTCTGGTTCTCTGCCTTAATTCTCTCCCTGCTCTGGTTTATTCTGTTCCTCCATTCTGTTGAAAGAGCAAATTTTTAAAAAATGGTAACAACCATTCATGCCATTTTAGAAGATTTATTGATATGGAATGATAAAGCGTACCATAAGTAAAAAAAGAGGCTAAATATATATGTGAAATCTCAAGAGAAAAATGCCTGAAAAACAAAACAAAACACACCAAGATGTTAATGGTAGTGATCCCTGGCAAGTGGAGTTTGATTTTTAATTTCTCCTTTTTGTCTATTTGTATTTTCCAACTCTTAATACTTAATATGTATTTAATCATAAGTTACCAATATCAGTTGTTCCTGCTGTAAAAAGGATCAGGGATTTAAAAGCTGCAGGGTATTTGGTTTCCAGGTAGAAAAGGAGTGGGCACTCGCAGGGGAAGAGATGGGGAAGAAACATCGGGCTTTAATTGTGCAGCCTGACCTTGGGTTACTTCTGTGCAGATAAACAGCTGTATTTGGTGGTATTTGACTTTGTGGATAAACACACACATGAAAGTGGGATTATTTTTGAGCCATATGAAATGCAGCAGTCTTTCGAGTAATTTATGGTGGCTTTTCTAAAATATGTGGGGTTTTTTTTAAATAAAGGAAGTTCACTCTCAAACCTTCATGAGATGAGGTATCACTGACTGGGAACAACTTCCATTTGTTAGATGTTATCCCTTTGAGCTGCAGCAAACTGACACAGGATGAATCCTTCATTAGAAAAGGATTATCTACACTCTGTGTGAGTAGTTAGTAAAACATTTGTATTTGTCGCACACTTTTCCAAAGTGATGGTGTCTGAGTAAACCATTCACTTCCTCCTCCTCAAAACATCAGTCACGATGATTGATTTTTATGTTGGTCATAAGGACAAATGGAATGAACTAAAAGCAGGGTGAGGATTACAGACCGGAAGCAGTTAATTTACTTAACATGTATGTATTGAATATTTGCTTATGTCAGGCATGACGCCTGGGGATTGAGACAGTGCCACGTAACACATATTCTTCTTTTTCAAGGAGTTCTTGAGCCGGTGAGCAGCCAGACTCATGGAGCACCTCCATGGTTTCAATTTGTCATATGCATGGAGTCTCACCACTTACAAATTCATTTGGGCTCAACATCCTCTTCTGAAATACAAATTCACCTGGAGGGTTAAGGTACTTTTGGTTGTTCAGCCATATGTATTAACCCTATTCAATGGTTTCCTTCTAACTTTTTGGTTAAGATGGCTGCACTGAGGAAATTCAATAGCCATTTAAGTTTGTTGAATTACGATTATGGGTAATGCACAGTGCTAAAGCAGAGTGAAGGTTACAGAAATAACAGAGGATACTTTTCCTCAGAAAGAATGAGGGCTTTAGAGACTCTTACCTCCCTGCAACTTATGAGAGGTAGTCTAACAGCTAACATTAATCACACACGTACCCTGTGCCAGGCCTGATGTCAAGGGCTTTACATGAATTGTTACTTTAAATCCTCACAATAGTGGAAGTGGATACTGTTATACTGTCCATTTAGCAGATCAGAAAACTGAAGTGGATACTGTTATACTGTCCATTTAGCAGATCAGAAAACTGAGGTTTGGAGAGGTAATCTCTCTGCTACAGGTAACTTAGCTATAAGGTTCTGGAATGAGGATTTGAACCCACGCAGTTCAAATTGGACAAGCACTCTTACTGAGGCTCAACTCCTTCATAAAAAGTGAATAATTATACTTCACTTATTCATGCACTCTCTGATATAAGGTCAATGAATATTTGTCAAGCAAATATTGTGTGTAAAGCATTTTTGTGGTGAATACAATACAGGTCCTAGTCCTGTTGTTTCTTATTTTTGAGTAGGATAAATGATTATACAATACACTCACTTTGTGGGGTTGTTGTTATGCACATAAAAGTTCTTAACACAATACATGCCACGATATTCCCAAGAAACTTACAGCCTCATAGGAAATATAAAAAAGCATGCACAGATAACTATAATTCAAGATAGGTTGTGGCCAAAGCTTCAGAAGAGGTATGCTTTTGGTTGGTGGGCTGTGGGAAGCCTTCACAGGTAAGTTGGCATCATGACTTTGCCACAGGCTAAATGGGACAGGTTTTTGGTGAGGTACATTGCATACAAAAATACCATATGCAGAGATATAGAGGAAACAAAGTTTAGACATGTTTGGGAACCAAAGTGTGATTCTGTTGATTAGGTGAAAGAGAGTAATGAGAGTAATGAGGATGGAATTCAGTCATGGATATAGGATTTCTGACTGGGTTTGAGGGGAACAGATAGGTAATTTGAAGTAGAAAAGCATAGGTCAGGGACAGGTAAACTGAGGAGGGATGTTCTACCAGGAAGATGTGGACCATATGTAGTTCTCTGGTATCAGGACAAAGGTTACTTGAAGGTGGAAAATAGTGGAAAAGAAAGAGAAGGTAAGACTTGGTGCCTGTAGCTCAGCGACTAGGGTGCCAGTCACATACACCGGAGTGGCGGGTTTCTATCTTGCCTTGGCCTGCTAAACAATAACAACAACAAATAGTCGGGCATTATGGCTGGCACCTGTGGTCTCAGCTACTTGGGAGGCTGAGGCAAGAGGATCTCTTAAGCCCAAGAGTTTGAGGTTGCTGTGAGCTGTGACTCCACAGCACTTTACCAAGGGTGACAAAGTGAGACTTTGTTTCAAAAAAAAAAAAAGAGAAGATAAGAATATCAAACGTTACCTGTGTTACCTATCTACCCAGAAAGAGAAATCTCCTTTTTATTTTATTTTATTTCATTTTATTTTCCAGCTTATTGAGGTTTCATTGGTACACAGAATACTGCACATAAGTAATGTATATGGTTCGGTGACTTAACCACTTTTTAGAACTTTATGTCTGAAATGTTTTAAATGGCTGGCTTTCTGCTAAAACTTTTGAAATGTGATTGGTTTGAAAGTTAAAGACTATATTTACTATTTTTCTACAGATCTTTTAGCAAGGCTTAATAGATTTCTCAAACCGACCCGGAAAACTTTCAACTTTGTCTCTTGAGGAAAATGTATTCCAAAGTCCAAACAACTGGAAATGAACTTTTGGAATACAGTCTATGCTTGAACTGGGTGCACCTTGTCTAGAATTTTTTTAACAGGCAACTGTTGGTAAAATTCCAGTTTCCTGTATAGGGTTTTCCAAACTTGCTTAATCATATGAGTTACCTGAGAATCTTGTTAAAAACACAGATTTCTAGGCCCTTCCCCTGGAAATGCAAATGCACTAGGTCTGGGGTGGACACTGGAAATTTATGCTTTAGTAAGGGATCCTTACAATCAGGAAAGTATGTCAAAGTCTTCGTCAGAAGACTCTAAGGTTCGTGTTTTGAGCTAAGAGGCTACTTTGGTTTTCAACTGAATTTTGACAGTGAAAGAAGAAAAAAGAAGAATTTTACTGCTAAGTGTGAGTAGAGAGGCTGGTAGTTAGGATGGTGATCACTTTCCTCCCAAAATGATTGGGGATATTTGACAGGAAAATCTTACCAGTAGGGCTTAAGACCTGCCAAGTAGCTGACAACATTTCAACCTGATTAGCTTCTAGAGTGAGGAAATAGGAATATGTTCATATGCTACGTTAGGTGCTCCCATGAGGTCTCAAGACATTTCTCGTGCTGGAGAATCCCTCAGCATGAGACAGAATTGGAAGTCCTGCCCCCAGGATGAGCCCAGAAAGTCCTGGGACTGACGAGGTGCAGTTGAACCTCTGGGGACCTTTGACTTGTATTGAGACAGCCATAGAACTGATCACGTCATCATTAGTCTATAGATCAAAGTCCTTTCCGTTCTTTGTGATATGGATAATTTGGTACATTAAAAAGGATTTAACTATGACTGCTGTAGGAACCGTGCAAAGAAATAAATAGAAAAGAATGGTGTTTTAGTACAGAATCTTATACAATTAGGAAAAAAATGAAGTTGAGGGCAAAAGCAATAATCTGGAGTAAGTAGGCTGATACGAATTTAGGAAACAGTGAAATAATTTTAAAATGATATCTGAGTTTCTGCATACATCTCAATTCTTAATGAAAAGAAACCATACACATAAGGATAGTTTTATGAAAATTTCAGTAATTCGCCATAGCTCTTTGAATGGTGATCAGTAGAAGCCTGCTTCCTAGATTCTGTTATTATTTATTTATTTATTCAGATTTGGGTGCTATGTGAATGAGTGAAATAATATTATGTCTTTAATTAGGGTTCTGTTGTTATTTTTCAATTAATCTGTGTCAGTAGCTTTAGCATTTGTATTAAATCATTTTCTTCATGAAAGCTTTTAATGAGGAAACAAATTGATTGTATTTATATATTGGATTCTTGCCACTGCAATGTGTATTCAGTCATGTCTTTTGAAGTATATTTTTGCCAGTCATTTTGTAGTTTGTCTTTGAAGCCAGGCTTTGGTGAATAAAAAAATTCTTCATTTGGATGAAGGCTTCAATTTAACAAAGCTCTCTTATTTTTATCTTTCTCTTCTGCTCTTTCAGCCCCTTTCTTTCTTTTTTTCCCCTTTTGCCTTTGTGTGAGTAATTTAGAGAAAATTGAAGGCACCCCATCCCCTTTTGGAGTAAAATGTACACTTCCTAGCACTCTTGCTTGGAGTGCCTTGCCTTCTGTCTGCCTCTCCTAACTTGTTCCTGACCCTCTCTGAGATGCTCGCCACTCATACTGAACTCAGCCCTGCTGTTTCTTACCTCCATTCCCTGATTTAGCAAGCATTTATTGAGTGCAAGCTCTTTGCCTCTGCCCCTTGAGGGCTCAATGGTAAAGATAAAAGAGAAGATTATAATGCAGTATAATAGTTACTACTGAGAGGTATTCATAAATGTGCTGTGGGAACACTCAACATAAGACCCTGAGCTGAGCCTCGAAAGAGCATGGAGGGGGCGGTGCCCTTGGCTCATCGAGTAGGGCACCAGCCTCATATACCGAAGGTGGCGGGTTCAAACCTGGCCTCAACCAAACTGCAAAACAGAAAAATAGCCGGGTGGCCGGGTGTTGTGGTGGGCACCTGTAGTCCCAGCTACTCGGGAGGCTAAGGCAAGAGAATCACCTAAGCCCAGGATTTGGAGGTTGCTGTGAGCTGTGTGATGCTACAGCACTCTACCGAGGGCGATAAACTGAGACTGTCTCTGCAAAAAAAAAAAATAATAATAAACTTATCCTTTTTAAAAAAAAAAAAGAGCATGGAGAGTTCACTAGGAGAAGGCCAAGGCCTGAAACGAAATGTGGGCTGGCAAAGGCAACACCCACAATAAGAGCAGGAGTGTGAGCAGGAAGAGAGAATGACCTAAGAATGTGGGGGAGACATTGAAGGATTTGTAGCAGGAGAATGATAAGACTGCTATTTAGGTCATTAAAATAATGGTGGTACTAATGACATACACAGCAGACATTTATTGGAGGTTTACCAGGTGCCAGGCCTACTGCACCTGGTAAGTTCATTTCTTTTTTTTTTTTTTTTATTAAATCATAGCTGTGTACATTAATGCAATCTTGGGGTATAATGTGCTGGTTTTATATACAATTTGAAATGTTTTCATCAAACTGGTTAACATAGCCTTCATGGCATTTGCTTAGTTATTGTGTTAAGACATTTATATTCTAGGGGTGGCGCCTGTGGCTCAAGTAGTAGGGCATCAGCCCCATATGCCAGAGGTGGCGGGTTCAAACCCAGCCCTGGCCTAAAATTGCAAAAAAAAAAAAAAAAAGACATTTATATTCTACACCTAGTAAATTTCACATATACCCTTGTAAGATGCACTGTAGGTGTGGTCCCACCAATTACTCTACCTCCACCCATCCTCCCCCCTCTCCTCCTCTCCTCTCCCTCTCCCTTTTCCCCTTCTTCTTGGACTATAATTGGGTTGTAGCTTTCATAAGAAAGCTATAAATTGGTTTCATAGTAAGACTGAGTACATTGGATACTTTTTCTTCCATTCTTGAGATACTTTGCTAAGAAGAATATGTTCCAGATCCATCCATGTAAGCATGTAAGAGGTAAAGTCTCCATCTTTCTTTAAGGCTGCATAATATTCCATAGTACATATACCACAATTTATTAATCCATTCATTGGTCAATGGGTACTTGGGCTTCTTCCATGACTTAGCAATTATGAATTGGGCTGCAATAAACATTCTGGTACATATATCTTTGTTATAATGTGATTTTTGGTCTTCTGGATATATACCTAGTAGAGGAATTGTAGGATCAAATGGCAGGTCTCTTTTTATATCTCTAAGTGTTCTC
>CAUYRH010063784.1:0-12193 GCA_963574655.1 Perodicticus potto | reverse complement strand
TTTTTATTACTAAGAACTGCCTTAGCTATACAAGGTTTTTTCTGGTTCCATACAAAACGCAGAATCATTTCAACACTTTAAATATGCCATTCCATTGTCTTTGGTGTCCATGGTTGCTGCTAAGAAATCAGTATTATATTGCTCCTTGGAAAATAATCTGTCTTCTTCTGGTTACTTGTGAAATTTGTTTTCTTTCTTTTTATATTAAAGGGCTTGACTGATATACCTCACTATGATTATCTCTATTTATCCTGCTTGTGCGTCACTAAGATTTACAAATTATTGGTTGGTTTCTTTCATTAGTTTTGGGAAATTATTTTGTCCCTTTGTCCCTTTCCTTTCTTTCTGGAAGTTCATTCACATATTTTAGAACTTCTGAGTGCATCCCATGTTGCTTACACTTTGTTCTATTAGTATGTATTTTTCCCTTTCTGTGCTTCAGTTTTGGTATTTTCTATTTCTCTGTCTTCAAGTTAACTATTTTTGTTTTCTGCTGTGTCTAATCTACTCTTGAACCATCAAGCATAGATATCATATGGAGATATTTTTCCAGTGTTTGCTTTTCTTGATTATCACAACATTTTCCTACCTCTTCATGTCTTATAGTTTATTGTATATAAAAGAATTCTGTGTTTGTATACTCCATCTAATATCAGCCATAATGTATAAAAGCAGAATATCAGTATTTCTCTGCTATTATTATGCTGTATTTATAAAATATATTTCAGCCAAGAAGCTTTGAAGCATTCTATAATCTCTGAATTAAAACAAAATTTCTATTAGAAGGACTTGCTAGGTTATATTCAAGGTTTGTCCTATTCTCATAATAAGTTTTTTTTTTTTTTTCTGCACACCTTCCATTCTACAAATGAAACAGTCTTATTGCTGAAGATTTTTCCTTGTTCTGGATCTATAAGTACTCAAGTTAAATGGCTCTGTATTTTATCTCTGAATCCCTAGTCCCTATCAAAGTGTCTGGTACATAGTAGACATTCAAAACATGTTTACTAAAAGAATGAGCAAATGGTTAACTATTAGGCCACCCAAATTTCTTAGTCATCTTAATTTACAACAGATGAAATTATTGTCAAAATTAGCTATAATATATAATGAAAAGAATTTACACTATCATGTATTTTGAAATCTCTCATATTTAAATCATAAAAAACGATTTCTTACCAGCTCTTCTCAGACCTGTATGGTGAGTCAGTGATACAGAAGATGACCTTTGCTTTGGAACTGTCAGTAGATTTGAACTTAAAGGCCCATTTAGATAGCATCCTTGACTAAAAGGGAAAGGTAACAGGTTAGGAATTTTAAAACCATGAAAAACATCCTTCTTTATGGTCTTCAATGCAATTAGAATATGTATACTTATAAATTCAGAGTTTTGACTTCTGTCTAATGCCTAAGGCCTAAAGCAGAAGAGAGTAAACTTCTTTCTGTAAAGAACCAGATAGTAAGTACATTTGACTTTGTACGCAACTCAGCCATTGTAGCACAAAAGAATTCATAAACAAAAATAAATGAATTGGTATAGCTTTGTTTCAATTAAATTTTATTTATACAAATAGGTTATAAACAAGAGTAGATCCATTGGGTATAGTTTACTGATCCCTGGACTAAAAACAGATTATCGTTTGAACCTGAAATTTTCTTTCTTTTTAATATTTTCAGAGACAGGGTCTTTCTCTGTCACACATATGGAGTACAGTGATGCAATCATAGACCACTATATCCTCGAACTCCTTGGCTCCTGCCTCGCTTCCCAAGCACCCAGGACTACACCCAGCTAATTTTTTTTTTTTTTGGTAGAGGTAAGGTCTCATTATGTTGCCTAACTGGTCTTAAGTGCTTTGACTCAAGTGATCCTGTGCCTCAGCCTCCCAAAGTGCTGAGATTATAGGCATGAGCTACTGTACCCAGCCTGAAAGGCTTCTTAAGAACACATAGTGCTGGTCCCACCCCCAACATTTCAGTAGGTCTGGGGTAAATCCAGGGAATTTCCATTTCTAACAAGTTCTTAGAAAATTCTGGTGTTGCTTGTCTAGGGACCTCACTGAGAATCACTGGCCTAAAATATAGTTTTTAATTATTTTCTGTCCCACTCTTCACAAATATTGACTACCATTATGTTAGTCATTTCCCATAACTGAAATATTAGCTATAAATTTAGGGCCTTTGTGAAGAAATTTAAGTATCAGTTGGCAATTATAATATATTGGTGTGACAAGTGTATTATATCTATTACAAATAAAATAAGGTAGTAACTATATGAAGGATTTTGGCCCAATTCCATACATATATGAAAGGTACCATAAATGGTACCTTTCTTGCTTTAGATATTCACTGGCCTGTTTTCTTCTATTAGTGAATTCCTGATTTTACCAGAAGCTGAAGGTCAAATTGAGACCTTCTATCTAGTTTCATTTAATTTTTACCAGTATAAGCTAAATTCTCAATAACCTCCTTCTCAACTCTGTCCACCTTTCCTGCACTTTCATACTCTTATTTCCTCAAGGAAAATCTAGTTTTCTGTGACCTAAGAGGTTTTTGTGCATGTCTCTAATATAACATCCATACTGTATCATAATTTTACTGCTTACAAATTGTTTTCCCTCACTGACTTGTGAGTTCCTTTAGATGCTATGTCCTATTCATATCTACCTTCACAGTGCACATAGCACAGTGCCTGAGAGAGAAGTTTAACATGTATTTATGGAATAAATGAATGACAGTCTCTTTATGGTCCTATTCTGAAGTTACTAGAGAATAGATTTTTTTCTACTCACCAATTTCAAACAAAAGGACTCTTTTTCTTATTATCTAATCTCTTTTTGTAAGGCCTTCATTGGGCTCGTTAATAAAAATGTACTTAGTTCTATTGACAGTGCCATGTTTTTCAGTACTCCATTTTGAAATTTTTCTGCCTGTTTCTTTTTTTTTTTTTTTTTTTTTTTTTTTTTGTGACGGTTTCACTATTTCACCCTCGGTGTATTGCTGCGGCATCACAGCTCGCAGCAACCTCAAACTCTTGGCTCAATTCTCTTGCCTCAGCCTCCCAAGTAGCTGGGACTACAGGCACCCACCACAACACTCGGCTATTTTTTTGTTGTTGCAGTTGTCATTGTTTAGCTGGCCTGGGCAGGGTTTGAACCCACCAGCCTCGGTGCATGTGGCTGGCACCCTACTCATTGTGCTATGGCTCTGAGCCTCTTGCTATGTTCTTAATGAGGGAATACTGGAGGAATTCCTCCCACGATGCACTTTCTTCCACAAGTTTCCCATGTCTAATTATGTGCTTGTTATAGAAGTTCCAGCGACTGAGTCTTACAAGAATCTAGACCCACTCCAAGAGGTTACATCCAGACTGGCCAGTTACAGATAAATAGCCTTTGGAGACAATGGAGATAAAGCCAGTCCCAATTCACCAGAGAGACCAATAAGGCAGTATGTAGAATCTGCTTACATTCACTTTTATATGAACACTGCTCAGAGTTGAAGATTAGTTTACTATTTTATTTTATTTTATATTATTATTTTAATATCAATTGTCTGAGGAGGCAGAATAAAAATGACTCTAAACTCAAAGTATCAAATGTTTCTTGAACTGCAAATATATTACTCCTACATCAGTGTGAAATACTAAAAATCAGAATAATTTTCATCTTTCCTTTTAAAACCCAACAATATTCTCAAGATAATGCTTCTCATAATTAAGAAATACTATGACGGGGCAGAGGGAGGGTAATTGGTGGGGCCACACCTACGGTGCATCTTAGAAGGGTACAGGCGAACCTTGCTAAATGCAGAACACAAATGTCTTCATATAATAAAGGAGAAATTGCCAGGAAGGCTACGTTAATCAGTTTGATGAAAATAGTTAAGATTGTATATTAAACCAGCACATTGTACCCCTTGATTGCACTGTTGTACACAGCTATGATTTAATGATAAAGATAAAAAAATTAAAAATAAAATAAAATAAAAAATGTTATATTATGGAGGTCTTACTTGCATTTCTTTAGTTTCCATTGAAGTTGAAAAGATTTTATATGCTTATCAAACATTTGTGAAATACCCTTTTAATGACTCCAATTTTCTTCGGAGTTGATTTGGTAAGTTTGTCAAAAGGGGAATTTAACCACTTAATCTCAGTTTTTCAATTTATAGGAATGAATTTGTATTAATAGTAGTTTCTCACCTTTTGAAAATCTGTTGTATATGTGGGTAGGTCTTATTTTTTAGTAGTAGTGTTTCTGATATTTGCAATTTTGATATTTTTTCCCATCTTGGTCAAGTTTGCCAAAAGTTTGCTGGTTTTATTAGTCTCTCACATATACCCAACTTTTGGCTTTATCAGTCCTGTCTTATAGTTTTACTTCTTTCCTTTAAAAGACATTTTTGCTTCCTCAAAATTTTCTCAGTACCAAATTTAAAGAGTAAAATAGTTTTAAAGAGTTAGTTTTCAAAAAATAGCACGTACCCTGGTTCTTCTTTCCTACTTCCTCCTTCCCAGGAGCAGCCATTTTCCTTTCTTATAGTTGTTTATTTAGATATTTATCACTAAGAATCTAAATGACTTGTTTCTACTACTTTCTGATTTTTTGATTATAGACATTGTTTTTTCATTTTTTCTTTTGGACTCCATATTAGATCAAGTTTCTCCTTTCCTGGCACCATATATTTCTTTTCATAGTATAAATCTTAATAAAGGCTTTTTATTTCTTTATATTTACTTTATTACTATTCGTTTTGTATTTTAGAAATCCTACAGGTCAAGGACCTTGCCTATTTTTGATTTTCATTGATTCTCTAAGGTCTAGAATAGGGTGCACATTTAACCATTTGTTGAGTAAAGGAATGACAAAACTGTGAAAATGAGGTCTGATTTTTCAGGAACTGGAAGAGATGATGAGATGCTTGGGGGATAACTTACGTGGGGTGAGTCAAGACATTGCCATATCAGCTCATCAGAGTGTACTCATCTAATAATGTGAATCCCTGCTTTGTAGAAGTCAGTGCCGATGCCCATTTTTGTGTTAATTTTCTTTTTGTTTCTCTTAGGTTCATAATAGAGACCAAAGGCAGGGAAAAACCAATGTCCCAGTTCAAGCATTCAGACAGGAAGAATTCCCTCTCACTTAGATGTTTTTGTTCTACTCAAGACTTCAACTGATTGGATCGAGGCCACGAACATCCACAAGGGCAATCTTCTCTGCTCAGTCTACCCATGGATCCACATGTTAATCTCATCCAGTAATTCCCTCACCTCACACACATACATAGAATAATGTTAGAGCACATCTCTGGGGACCTCCAGATCTAGGATATCATTAACCATAAATCTACCCATAGATCCACATATCATTAACCATCATGTCTACCCATAGATTTTTGACCGAATATGCTTAAAAAAATCTAAGATCTTTAAACTCGGCCCTAGCCAAAAACTGCAAAACAAACAAAGCTAAGATCTTACATTATTTCAACATAAATACGTTAGTATTTATTGTTGTATAATAAGATAAAAGAAACTTCATTTTTAGATCAGTTTTAGATTTACAGAATTGCAAAGATAGTACCCAGCTGCACCCGACACCCAGTTTTCTCTATTAACATCTTACACTAGTATAGTACATTTGTTACATTTAGTAACCAATACTGATACATTGTTATTAACCAAAGTCCATAATTTATTTAGATCTTCTTAGTTTTTAGTTAATGTCCTTTTACTGTTCTGGGATCCCATCCAGGATACTGCACCACATTTAATAGTTATGTCTTCATAGGCTCCTTGTGGCCAAGACAGTTTCTTGGACTTCTCTTGTTTTTTAATGATGTGAAGAGTTTTGAGGAGTTGCAGTTAGATAATATGTAGGATGGCCCAATATTGGATTTAAAAATTTTTTTACTTAGAAGTAGACAGGGGTTTTAGGTTTTTCAGTGGAAGACAACAAAGTAAAGTGCCATTTTCGTATTTCTTAGCAAGTGTACATATCACCAACACACCTTGTCACAGTTGATCCTGACCTTGCTCACTTGTCAGATGCAGTGCTTGTCAGTTTTCTCTACTGTAAAGTTATTCTTTTTACCTTCTTTCTACACTGAACTTTTGGAAGAAAGTTGCTATATGGAACCTATTATTAAGGAGTGGGATGATTCGGATTTCTTCTTCAAGGAAAATTTGTCTCTTCTTCATTTGTTTATTTATTTGCCAGTTTATTTAACCATTTATTATATCAGTATGGACTCATCAGGACTTACTTTATACTTTAGGATATAATCTATTCAACTTTAGTTTTTTGCTCAGATTTGTTCTTCTTGTTTTTTGTCATTTGGAGCTTTGTTATTTGGAGTTCTTCTAGTTTTTCCCTGTGTCCTTTAGAAAAGGTAGGTTTCTGGGTTGGCACCTGTAGCTCACTGGCTGGAGCACCAGCCACATACACCAGAGCTGGTGGGTTTGAATCCAGCCTGAGTCTGCCAAACAATAATGACAACTAAACCCCCAAAATAGCAAGAGTGTGGTGGGCGCCTGTAGTCCCAGCTATTGGGGAGGCTGAGATAAGAGAATCACTTGAGCCCAAGAGTTTGAGGTTGCTATGAGCTGTGATGCCACAGCACTCTACCAAGGGCGACATAGTGAGACTCTATCTTAAAAAAAAAAGAAAAAGAAAAAAGGAAAGGTAGGTTTCTCATTTTTATAATAATTAAAATATTTTTGAGCACTTCCTTATTTTCTGGCATTATAACGTGCTTCACGTTTATATTATGTATTTTAAGCCCCAGCCTTAGCATTAATCATTTCTCAGAAAATCACTGATTCCTTTTACTAGAAAATGGTATTAGAAACAATGACCTGGGCACTAGGTGTGCTCACTGGCACTGGGATTCCATTGCTTCTGGGCATTGTCAGCTTACAGGGCAATGAAATATACGTAGGTATATAAATCCATATGTATAAAATACATAGTCACATATCTATAAATATGCCTGTGTGGAAGTATTTGTTTTTATATTAAATTAAATATAAATCCAATTCTAATCTATTATAAGAGGAATCTCATTTTGGTTTCCTCCCTTGCTTATCTGCAAGTTACCAATCCAAGAGTGAGAAATCTGGCTCTCACCGTTCGCCATCCATTTACTTAATTGTTTAATTCTAGTGCACATGTATGTCGGTATCAGAATTGCTAATCCGTACCTCGGTTGTAAATCTTTTTACCAACTACAGAATCCTGTTACCTGCTGTTCCTTTTGCCTTTAGCCTTACTGACTCTACTGTTTTCTAAAGCTACTGAAGGGAGCACCTTCCTCGCCACACTCCCCAGCTTAGGTGAGGTTGTTTCGTGCATTCGTAGTTTATTATTTGTTACATCTTGCATTCTATCCTGGAGTAAATCAACCTTCTAAATGATTTTTAAAAATTTGTATACATTTTCAAAAGTAGGGTGGGGGAAGGGAAGAGAGAGAGGAAAGGAGGGAGGGGGTGGGGGGCTGAGTGCCAGTGTGTGACACAGCTTTTGGGGGCAGGACACAATAAAAAGAGGGACTTTACCTAACAAATGCAATCAGTGTAACCTTGTTCTTTGTGCCCTCAATGAATCCCCGGCAACAACAAGTAAAAGTAATGTGGGTTTTGACAAATGTATAGTGTTATGTATCTCTAATTACAATATCATACAGAATATTTTCACTGTCTCTGCACAGCCAACCCCTCCTTTTTATCTCCGAACCTCTGGCAATCATTGGTCTCTTTACTTTTGCCTTTGCCAGAAAGTCATATAGTTGGACTCATATAGTAGGTAGAATCACGCAGTATGTGCCCTTTTCATACTGGCTTATTTCACTTAACAACGTGCACGTGAGACCCAAGTATGTTTTGTTTTGTTTTGTTTTTGTTGGGTTGATAGCTAATTTCTTTTTATCATTGAATAATTTTTTGCTTTATGGGTCTATGAGTTTATACCCTCACCGATCAGAATCTTAGTTGCTTCAAGTTTTTGAAGATTGTGAATAGAGTTAGTATAAACATTGGTGTACTGGATTTTGTGTGGACATGTTTTCAGATCCATCAGGTAAATATCCAGTAGTGTGGCTCCTGGGCTGGACGGCAAGACTATGTTTATCTTTGTGAAAAATACTAGCAAACTGCCTCCCAAAGTGGCTGTATCATTTTATATTCCTAACAGCACTGAATGAATGTTCCTCTTGCTTCACACCCTTACCAACATTTGGTATTATTATTATTTTTTTTGGATCTTAGCCATTCTAATAGATGTGTGATGGTATCTCACTGTTATCCTAAGATAGTTTTTAAGTGGTGAATTAAAGCAAATAGACATTTCTTTTAGATGATCTAGCTCATTATAATTTGACTGTTTTTAAAACAATGACAGCATTTTAAAAAACAACCCACTTATTTTATTGTGAGGATATATACATATATCTCAATATGTTTAATGAACTATAAACGCTTACGGTAACTGCAGTAAGGAAAAGAAGGTGATTCTATATAGACACTTTTAGATCATTTGTCTCCTGTAAAATACACTATTAGCAGAAAGATTGATTGTTCATCTTCTTATATGATATGTTAATAGATCAGTTTATTTAACACAGGCATAAGATTATTACTTTTTTTTCTTTTTTTTTATTAAAATTTAGGGCTTTATAAAGATCAAACTCATGGGGGAGGGAGAAGCTAAGATATTTATATATCCCCCCAAGAGGAAAATTCTATACAAGTAAAATAGCACAATAATCAGGAGATGAGGAATGTAGAAAGGAAGAGGGTGTGTACTAAATTGTTTGAATCTTAAAATAAATAAATAAATAAATAAATAGTTTGATTCTTAAATATTTTTTGGCTGATGAATAGAGTCATTCATTCAATTCGACAAATATTTTCTGCGTTGTTCACACATAGCAGACAGCAGTCGAGACACTAGAGACACAGGAGTGATTAAAAACAGACAGGGATCCCTGCTCTTAAGGAGCTTCCATGCTAGTAAAAGAAGTTAGATGATGGAATAAATACTACAACATTGTTTAGCACTTTGTCACAAACTCTTCAATGAAATATTTTAAATTTTATCTCTTCTATGCTACTTGCTCTTTGACCTCTTTCTTTCTTCTTGTCATTTTTTGGTGGTGATTTTCCCCTAGAAATCCCCGTGCTCAGTTCCGCGCGTGGTGGTCGCCCTCGCACTCACGACCCGGTAGTTAATTATATCCATACATGGGGGGATGGGGAACATGTTTCTGGGAAGAGTGAATGATTTTTCACTTCTGTCGGAGAGATCAAATTATCAGCAGGGTTGCTAATCTGCCTATCTGCAAAAATAGCCAGAAATGTGCACAAATGTAAACATAAAAGGGAATCCTCATAATTTGCATAGCTCTCATGTCTGTCCACCAGTCGTCCTGAATGCCTGCAAGCTGTTAGGCTGGATGTGAATGTCTTGCAGCTTGGGAAATTGCCATCTTAGCTTCCAATGAGACACTTTATTATCACCACTAATTGATTAAACATTTTCAACACTCCCTGATTAAAGCAGTCACACCATCTATTTCTACCTTGGGCTTCTGTTCATAGTTGGAGTGTGCCAAACATCCAGACTAAATGAAAATACACCCTCCAGGAACCACGCGTGGCATCTCTCATAACAAGCTGCAGCACCTCTCTGAAGCATGGCTGCTATGTCACGGGGAATCCAGGGAATCTTTAGCTTAACTTGCTGTGTCTTGGAGCCTCTGGCAGGAATGGAAAGTGAGTAGTGGGAGAGGAATTCTGTGTGTGGATGGCTGTCATACTTACATCTCTCAGTTTCAGGGAAAAGAACCAGTGGATCAAGGAACATTTTGGGAATCCTCAGATAACTGAGATTTGTGGGAGCAATCTCGGCAATGTGAGGTCTACCAGCTTTCTAAGGGTGCCCCCACATTGAGCTTTGTGGTCCTGTGGATCCCAGGAGGGAGCTGGTTTCCCCCTTAGCTTGTGCCTTACCCATTTGACATTCTCTATCAAGTGTAAATAAAAAGATAAATGATTTCTGATTGCCTCTCCATTTCAAAGATAACTCTAAAACCTGAGAAGGACAGTGTAGAGGGGGGAGAGCTTGGCTACATCGAAAGTGTTGAGATGATTCAAAGGGCTCGTGCTGACAGAGCAGGAGTGGCTTGACCTTCTGCGGGGGCCGCAGAGGCAACCTCCCACTGGTTGTTATTTTGAGTGCTGGAAAGCCTACCCGTCCTGAAATATCTGTCTCTGCTGTCTTGCCAGGTTCTGCAATTCCCACCACGAGAGCCTTCCCCTACTGAAGGCAGCCTGTGTCCAGGAGGTCCAGGTTATAGGGCATCCACCCTTAGGCACCTCCACACTTTTAACCCATTAGACTGGAGCCTGGCTGCAGAAAACAGCTACCAGCTGTTGGTAACTCAACACTGCTTTGCTAAGAGAAGCTTTTTGACAGCCTCTTCACATAAGTGGGGGAAATGGGTGCTGCAAAGCTTCGGATCAGGAGCACAGTGGCTTCTATAGCAGAGACAGTCATTGCAGTGACGGCATCTCCGCTTACTTCTCCCAGGGAATGGGGAGATTAGACTTTGGATTCCAGGAGAAACTTGGAAATGCAGATGGAAACACCCAAGTGCACCTAAGATCAGGATTATGATCCAATGTAGTAGAATCATGGACTGCTTGAGTCATTCCCCTAATCAGGCCTTGTCTCTAAGGAAGGAAGACAATTGTCCATCCAGCTTGGTTTGACGTCCCCCAAATATCCCGCCACTGGTCAGTAAAGACATCTGACGGTCTTACTGTAACTAATCCATGGGGCATAGTGGCACTTGTTATAAGGTAAACATATTATCAGGGGGAGGCATTTTTCAGAATTGAGAGCGTTTCTGAGAAACAGGCCATCTCAAATGATAACCTTAGGGAACTCTCAGAAGTAGGGTGTTAGCACCGCAGCTGTGAGAGAAGCATTCTTCACACAGTGCTGGAACTACTGTGGGGACCCAACAGGCTGTGCTGGAGGTGTGCCAGCTTTCTACTAAGTGTGGTGAGAGGGTCACATACTCCCTTCATGAAACTAAATTCTCGGGATAGGATTCCGGGATCGCCTCTCTCTCCTCCTGGTTTCGCTTCTCTTCTTTCGTGGGCTTGGTTTCCTTCTCTGCATTCCCTGCACGTTTGTCCCCTCTGCTGGCCTTACTTTCCACTGGGGACTCGTGGCATGACTCAGGCCTGGCTGGATGCAGCAGATGCAGACAGCTTCCCTCCCCCAGAACACACTTCTGTGGGGCCACACGCCTGTGACCTACAGGCAGCCCATCATCAGTGTGGCAATTTAAGAACAAAGTCCCCAAAGCTGTTCAGCTATACATTGCTCTTAAGACTTTTTGGGTCACCACAGAGAGAAGGTCGAGAGCAGGCTCCCCCAGTGGGAAACAGGAGCCTGCAAAGAGAAAAGGGACAGGAGAAGAGGGACACTGACACCAAGGAATGCCAGGGAATACAACAGCAAGAACTGCATGTTAAGAGAGGCCAGATCTATGTGGTTAAACCTTTGCAGCTGTGCCACCTTGAAGAAGTTACTTAACATCTCTGAGCCCTAATTTCCTTTTATGAATGACGAGGTTAATGATAATATCTGCTTCACAAGGTATAATTAGAAAAACATAAAAAATGTTTTATATAAGTGATTATCACTGTGATTTTGGTCCACAAAAGGAATTTTAAACTATTAGTTATTAATATCATTATGGTTATTGAAACACTTTTCCACAGAGTGGGGGAGAGAGTAAAAATCAGAAGTTAGGAAGGAAGTTTGATTGGAAAGGGGGAATAAAACTATGGTGTTAACTTATCATTCAGGTGAGAGTGAAGTAAGGATGCTTTAGGATGAAAGAAACTAGCCATGAGTATATATACATTCAAAGGAAACAAGCAGTGGACAAGTTAAAGAAATGATATTAAAGCATTAAAGGGGCTCGGCAACTGTGGCTCAACGGGCTGGGGTGTCAGCCAAGTACACCTGAGCTGGCGGGTTCGAATCCAGCCTGGGCCGCCAAACAACAATGTTGGCTGCAACCAAAAAATTGCCGCATGTTGTGGCAGGCGCCTGTAGTCCCAGCTACTTGGGAGGCGGAGGCAAGAGACTCGCTTGAGCCCAGGAATTGGAGGTTG
>CAUYRH010063783.1:0-25633 GCA_963574655.1 Perodicticus potto | reverse complement strand
TTATTACTACTGGAATAGATATTACTCTCATGTGGTTATTTTTTTAATTTTAAAATTATATTTAAAAATCTGTATACCTTAGGTTTCGGTAGTCCCCTGAGGAGTTGGAAATATAATAACACAGTATGTTCCAGCACCTCGTTTCCAGAAGACAAAAGCTGAAGAGGCACAAAATAGGCCTCTCGCCACCGCATGGATCTGTCTACAGAAGTTTATTTCGGATGCTTATGTCAGTCAAATTGTGTCGGTTCTGTTGACGTAGTTCTTGTAATATCATCGATGACAGGCCACTCTCTAGAAAAGGAAATCATTGAATTTTACATGGCACTTCATGCTTTCTATTCTTTCTTAGATGTTTATAGATGTGCTATTTATGGCATAACTTTATCTATTAGTTATTTGTGTGATTCTTCCAATACCATCAGACACAAGCAATACCATAAAAGTATCTAGATTCCATCACATTACATATTATTTGATACTTTAGAGTGTTTGCTCCTTTTTTTTTTCCATACACAGGTATTTTCCTGAATCCTTTTTAATAGCAAAGAACTTATGAATTATTATGTATTTTCATAGGATACTTCATAATATTAATTTTTTCTCATTGATTTATTGTACTTCAATATATGCAGTTTAATTAAGTTAATGGCACCACTATTATGATATAAAGAGTATGAATTGATATGCTACCTAACAAAAGAATTTAAAGACCAACACAGGAACATTCAACTATGTGTTAGACACGAAATGTAAAATAACTTTCACTCCAATTTCTAAAGGGTTCTACATTTTGCCAAGAACTTTTTATAACTTTAGAGAAAAGTCAACCCTGACCCTTTCCTGCCCTTTCTCATGTACTTTATGATATGAAATATGAGGGACATTTATTCATCGATGTCCTTAGAGACTTTTTTTCTAATACCTTATGACAACTCATAGTCTGTTTTCAGGTTATCGTGTTTAGTAAAACTTTTCAAGAAAAGTTGGTAATATAGTTGATGCAATTTCAGGGAAGAAGGGAAGAGGAATGTGTCAATAGTAATGAAAACCAAAAAAAAGTAGCAGTGAGAAGGGAGAAAAGCAGGTGGTAAGTTAATAGCTTTTAACTATTAAGATTGTAAATCTTAGTGAAATTATTGTTTAATTAAATAACTGTTGAAGGTATTTATTGACCATATAAGATTAATAAATTGAAAGAAAAAACACTTGTTTGTTAGCAAAAAAAAAAAAAAAAAAAAATCTTTCCTGATCAAACACCGTCCTTTAGCTGGTATTGGATTTCCCTTTTCTCTTTTACAGACAAAAATAAAAATAAAAAACACAGCGGCATTTTGTGTTTTGGATTTGAAATTTTTTTGTGGGTGAAAATTTGTATCTAATATTCAAACATCCCAAAATATTACATTCATTATTTCTTATGAATAGTTCCCCTTCCCACGGCTTCCATTCCTGTCCTTTTCTGTCCTTCCCCCCCTTTTCTTCCCTTCCCTTCCCCTGCTTCCCCTGCCTTTCTTTTCCTTCATTCTCTTTTTCTTTCTGACTGAATCTTCCTAAAGACAGGCCGGAAGAGAGTGGAAGGAGATAAGCTCATCCCTTATTTTAAAGACAGTCAATGGAATTAGTTCATGTGTATTGTAGCTTTGGTGAACATTAAATGCTTTAGATTCCTTTCCATTTTTCTAGACAGGCGAGATCTTGGCAAAGGAAAATTATTTGTCTCTTTCCTTGGTAATGACTCAGCTGTCTCTAACCTCATAGACTGAGGAATGTTGTTGTTCAACTGGATGCATTGACAAACATACATTATTTGCTAATTTTTCAGTGTCCCAGAAATGTTTGCAGAATTTACTGATTATTTCCCAGTAACTAATCTAAATGTCTCTGCAGCCACCTGGGACTCATTCTGGAGATATTTGGGATGAACTAACACTTGATCTAAACCCTTTCTTGTCTCTGATTCCTCTTAACTTCTTCCTGGGTGGGGATTTAGTATAACTGTGGAAATAGGGAGCATGATGGGGGAAAACGGGGGGATTCCTTGAAATGGGGCAGAACTACACTCTGCACTGGGCTGTCAGATCAAAGTTTTGTTGGAATTGCATGTCTGAAATCATGCTTCCCTTCTGGTGCCCTAAAATCATGTGATACCTCTAGCTACCATTTATTAAACAAGACCACTGTAATCTATTAGAAATACATACGGTAACATGAAATGAACTGTGCATAAGTAAAACAAAACTATTTCGTAATATCATAGTTTGATTTTATATGAAAGTAAAAACTACTATTATTTTCTTCAAGTAACTGTTCAGAATTTAAGAAAACAATTCACTAAAGGCCAATTCAATTTTACATGTTATATTTGCATTAAAAAATAAGTTAAAAATGCTGACACTTATTTTATCACAAAGCACATTTTTTCCCCCAGGGAGATGAGTTTCTGGGGAGATGTTCAAACTTATCAAGCTCTCAACTGGCTCTACAAAACAGTACCATCTTTAATTAGCACTCAACTGACAGGAACATTAAGTTCTCTTTTTATGCACATGTATAACCTCAACAGTAGATCTGCCTTTTCTTAAAAATTTAATACACAATTTTATAACTTTCAAAAGTTAATACAATATAAAGCTAAAGTTTTTACAGTTTATTACAACAGTAAATAGAGACAATATTTTTCTTCATTTGTAGCCTCTCAATTTTACTTCTAATACCTTTATTGAAATTTAAATTACATATCATGCATTCAGTGGTCACGGCTGCACAGTTGAATGAATTTGGTAAGTTGTAGAGTCCGTGCACCATCACCACCATTCAGTTTGAGAACACCTCATGACATGATGAACTTCAGCTGTGTTTTCAGACTTTCCTGATTTTAATACTGAAAGTCCTACATCCCAGGGAACACTTTAGTCTAAGACAAACCCAAGTTCATAGTCACTCTACATCTTAATCATCTTCAATGTGGCTTTCTTTAATCCCACTCCAGCTCCCAACCACAGGAAACCACACGTGAGCTGTTTGGATGAATTTGTCTTGACCACGGCAAATGAGGTGTATGAAAAGAACGATACACGAGCTATTCCTTTGTATCTCATTGCTTCCCTTAGCATAATTTTTTTTTTTTTGAGACAGAGCCTCAAGCTGTCACCCTGGATAGAGTGCTGTGGCATCACAGCTCACAGCAACCTCCAATTCCTGGGCTCAAGTGAGTCTCCTGCCTCCCTCTCCCAAGTCGCTGGGACTACAGGTGCCCGCCACAACGCCCGGCCATTTTTTGGTTGCAGCCGTCATTGTTGTTTGGCAGGCCCAGGGCTGGATTCGAATCCGCCAGCTCAGGTATACATGGCTGGCGCCTTAGCTGGTTGGGCCACAGGTGCTGAGCCAGCATAATGTTTTTGAGGCTCATTCATGTGTAGTATTTATCAGCATTTCTATGTTTCAAGTTGTTGAATATTATTTAATTTTAGAATTATATCTCATTATTTTCCTCTAATAACCGTTCATAGACATTCGGTTTATTTCCAGGTTTTTATGAGTAATTAATTTCTCTATGAAATTTGAATGTATGTGTTTGGCTACACACTGAAAATTTTTCACTTGGATAGATTCCAAGAAGTAAAATTTTCAGGCTTATGATTCATTTGGAGTTAAGATTTGTGTGTAGTCTTTTTCACCACCTTCCCCTCCTCTTTCCTCTCCTCCATTTTTTATATGTGAATATCCACTTGTCTCAGCACGAGTTGTCAAAGGAGACAGTTCTGCATTAAACCACTTTGGCATCTTTGGCGCATTAATCTATATGTTTATCAGGGTTACAATTCCACACTGCCATTGTTGCTGTGGCTTTAAAATAAGTTGAAATCTAGTAATAGAGTCTTCTAAATGTGTTGTTTTCAAAATTGTTTCCTGTATTCTCGTTCCTTGTTTTTCTACACCAATTTTAGTATAAACTTTTCAATGTCTACATATAAGCCTACTGAGATTTTGATGGAAATGGTATTGAATTATAGGCCAATTTGGTGGTAATGGCCATTGTGACAACGTTGAATCTTACAATCATGGAACATAAAGTGTGGCTTCATTTATTCAGGTCTTTAATTTTCTCCACAATGTTTTGTGATTTTCAGTGAGTAAATCCTAAGCTGCTTTTGTTAGATGCATTCCAAAGTAATTTATTCCTTCTGATGTTATTGTGAATAGAATTGCTTTCTTATTTTTCTAGCAGAATTTTTGCTTCTTATATATAGAAATATATAGATTTTGAATATTAATTTTTTAATATCATGAGTTTGTTAAACTCATGTATTAGTTTTGGTCATTTTTCCCACTTGGGATTTCTATGTGTAGAGTTATGTAATATGATCCTGCAAATAAAGACATTTTTGGTTTTATCTTTCTAATGTGGATGCCTATACTTCATTAATTTCTTTTTAAAAATCTTCCAGCAGATAGAACATTTATTACAATGTCAAATGTAAGGTAACAATATGGATGTCTTTGCCTTAGTTCAAATCTGAATGAGACAGCCTTCCAACCCACCTGACCCCATTGTTTCACGTGCGAATATAACCATTTTTTATGCAAAATGAGAAATCAATCATTCCTTTACTTGATTGATGCTCCTGAATAGGTTCATTAAATGTAAATTTTGAAAATTGTTAGCATCAGGTTTTTCATATCGGCCCTATAGAAAAATTGATACTAGAATGGATAATTCGATTTTGAAAATAAATAAGTTTGGTTTAAGATATTTTGAGCTTAAATTCCAAAGGAAAATATCACATGAAAGGGATGGAAATAATAATTGAAAAGGTAGGAAGTGCAGGAGTTTGGAGTGTTACAAAAGTCAGAGAGACTGTTAAAAGGACTAGCTGGAGGATGAAGTTTAAACTCCCACGGTGTCAATCCAATGGTAGGACAAAAATAGAAAGGGAAAGCCTTAAATTAGGGCTTTGAGAAAAATTGTTGTTATTATCTCTGAGCTTTTATGTTTTACAATTCCATAGAAATTGATTAGTTTATTGAATAAAAAATAACAAAATGTAGGCCAAACACAAGTGTTTTTGATGAGCTGCATAAATTATTGCTAGAGCAGTTGTCAAAATGAAGATAAAATTATTGAATTTAGCTTTGCTTTAATTGTGAGGGAGTTTTATTATATCTTTAAATAAGAAATTACTAGCAAAAGAGAAATGGAGGGTTTTCAAAGCAGAAATAAATTTACTTGTGTCATCTTTTAGGAGTAAGAAATTGATGTAAATTTAAGCCCAGGTACTAAAATTTATTTTAAGAAATGCAAGGACACTTTCTCCTAAATTAAAAAAAAATGTGTGTGGAGACAGGGGATTTCATTTTCATTAAGTAGGAGAAAATAGAGTCAGGAGAGTGAAGACTCCCAAGAGACTGTGCCCTCAAAGTCTTTCTAATACAAGTATTTTGGTTTCAGATAAGAAGGGGAAATGTTAAAGGAATGAAAATTATATGTTATAAATAATTAGATAGAAAAAATAAAGATACATTTTGACTGAGGCCTGTGAAAGGCCATTTAACTATGCTGTCTAGAGATGATAGAAATACAGAAAAGGTAAAATAATATGGTCAATCGTTAGTAACTAAATAGAATAAACTGAAAAGAAATGAGCAAAAGGAGACTTTGTAGGAAAAAAGAGATTATTTCTTCTTGATTTCTGAAGGATTTTTAAGCCAAAATCTAATTTTCTTAAAATAACTACATATGTTATTAAGTATGGAATGTCTGATTTCCTTACTAAGTCTGACACTTGATAACTCTGACATTTCATTTTGACACTGCTTGTCTTATTTTCACTGTGAAGGTACATCCTCATTTTTTCAAACACATATTTCACCTTATGATTATCTTTCAAAAACATTGTTAGAGCAAGTTTTGTGGAACCATGGATAAGTCACATATTGGTATTATTTTTGAATATGAGTTTTGTCCTGGAACCAATCCAGTACCACAGCTCAAAATATCAATGGAGCATTTGGGAAGGATATGGCTAATGAACCCACTATACACCTGTGGTTTGAGAAGTTCCATTCTGGTGATTTTAATCTTGAAAATAAGCCGCCTGGGCAACCTGAGGCCAGCGTGGATGATGATGAGATGAAAGCTGTAACGGTACCAAATCTATCTCAATGTATGCATGAGGTAGTAGCAAGATTTGACTTTAATATTCCAATAACATTGGACCAATTTGCAACAAATCAGCAAGGTAAAGAAGCTGGATAGATGGGTTCCAAGTGAAGTAAGCAAGTGTCAGGCGCGACTTCCTCTTAAAGCTTGCTCCTTTTTGCTGACACCGTATAAAGGTGGACCCTTTCTGCACCGTATTGTTACATGTAATGAAAAATGAATTCTTTTTTACAATCCCAAGTGTTCAGCACAATGGTTGAATAAAGATGAAGTGCAGAAACACAGTTCAAATGCCAATATTCATCCAAGAAAGTGAATGACATCTGTGTGGTGGCCCAGCACTGTTATTACCCTAAAGCTTCAGGAAACCTGCTCAATCAGTGACAGCAAGTGTCTACTGCAACCAGTTGGAGGGAAATGATGAGGATGCCTGGATTAAGCAGCTGGGATTGGTCAATAGAGACAGGCCAATCCTCTTACAAGACAGTACTCGACCTCATGTCCCACAGACAAAGCTGCTCAAACTATAGAAGCTGGACTTGGAAACTTGTCATCCACGGTATTCACCAGGCCCTGCACCAACCGACTACAACTTCTTAAAGCGTTGGACGTCTTCTTGCAAGGGCAAGTAATCAGTTCTCAACAAGGGGTAGAAGTCACCTGTCATGATTTCACCTCAACAAGGTGTAGAAAACACCCATTGTGATTTCATCACCAGTCACTCCCCAGGCTATTTTGTTTGTTATTGCGATGCACAGCTACCAATAAGAGGGCACAACTGTGTCAGTAGTTTAGGCACGTACTTTGATTAATTGGTTTGAGATATAATAAGTTAACGTCTGATTCAAATTCAGACATTTCATACTTAATGATCTATCTTTATAGAAAGTCTACCTCTTCCATCAACCTAGCTAACATAAACTATTTCTTAAATCAATCCAAAAAGAAGAATTTCCCAGACTCTTGAAATTTTCCTAAAATTTAAAAGAAAAAAGAAGAAAATTTGGGACCTGAACACTGTTTGATCCTTTTATATAATTTCTGTGTTTATTAGCTAAACTAATGCTTAAATGCCCCCTACCAGTAATGAGGAAAATTATACAGACTGGTTTAAACTTCTTTTAATTCAGAAAAGAATAATTTGTTTAAATTAGTGTATGTAGATAACTGTATAATGTATTCCTATTTCTGTATAACCAAACATATTTTAAAGTTAAGATTTATCTTTACACTAATCTTTGTTTCTTTTCAAATATTTATGTATTATTAAAACATGCCACTGTGGAAAACCTTCAACATATAAATTCGATTTATATGTTTTTAAAGTTTTTACTTGGTAGTTTTCAAGTAGAAATCATAAACATCTCCTAGCCTTCATTTTCAGTTAGTGGATAATTATCCTTTAAATTACTATTTTTTCTAAGGGAAATTTTTAAGCATCTCTATTTTTGAAAGCCATTTTGAAATCCTCCATAAGAAATGGAGGAAATCCAAAAGTCTAGTTTTATTATAAAATCCATCTATTGAATCTAGTTGAGTGGAATGATTGAAGGATTTGGGGATCCATTACTACTTCATATTTCTTATCATCTAGTACTTTAAGATTATAAGTACATATAAAGCTTTAACTAGGTTTACATCATCCCACAAATAGAAAGTCTGGGAACATCAAACAAGCCCTGTATGTTTGTACCAGTTAACAATCCCCACTGTATTCCCTTCCTCTACACTTCCCAGCATACAGCATACCATTATTCTACTCTTCGTCTTTATTAATTGGTTTTATTTTCAATTGTGGGCTTTCACATATGAAGAAGTACATGTGAAATATGTCTTCCTGTGCCTGCCTTTTTTCACTTAACATAATGTCCTCTAGTTCACCTACGCTGCTATAAATGGCCACATTGCACTCTCTTTTATGGCTGAAGTGTATTCTGTTGTGCATATGTCCACTTTCTGTATCCATTTGTCCATGGATGGACATGTAGGTTGATTCCATGTTGTAGCTATTGTGAATAGTGCTGTGATAAACATAGATGTGCACATATCTTTTTGACACACTAATTTCTTTTCTTTTGGATATTTACACAGCATCAAGATCGCTTGGTCACGTGATAGTTTTATTTTTAGTTTTTTTGAGAAAACTTCACGGTTTTTCATAGTGGCTGTGCTAATTTATATTCCCACCAAGGAGGGTTTTTCTTTCTCCGTATCTTCATTAGCATTTGGTATTGCCGGTCATGATAAAACTCACTGTCACTGGGGGTAAAATGATAGCTCATTATGGTTTAGATTACATTTCTCTGATGATTTGTGATAATGAGGTTTTTTCACATGCTCGTTCATCATGAGATGTTATTTTTGAGAAATATTCAGATCTTTTGCCCCTTTTTAAATGGAACATTTTATTTATCCTGTTGAGTTATTTGAGCATCTTATATGTTATGACTATTAATCCCTTATCGAATTGGTAGTTTTCAAATTTTTTTTTCATTCTATGAGCTGTCTCTTCACTTTGTTGACCGTTTCCTTTGCTGTGCTAAAGCTTTTTAACTTGATGTAATCCCATGTTCCCATTTTTGTTGTGGTTGCCTGTGCTTTGAGTTTTCACTAAAGAAATATTTGACCATATCAATGTGGTGGAGTGATTTTTCAATGTTTTATTCTAATAGTTTTAGTTTTTCAAGTCTCAGGTTTAAGAATTTAATTGATTTTTATTTGATTTTTGTATATGGTGAGAAGCAGGAATCTATAGTAGTTCCTTTCTTCTTCATATAGATATCCAATTTTTCTAGAAACATTTACTGAAGTCTTTCCTTTCTGTATTTTCTTGGAAACTTTGTGGGAAATGAGGTAACTGTAAGCGTGTGGATTTATTTCTGTGTTCTCTATTCTGTTCCAAGACTCAGTGTGTTTATTTTTATGTGAGTACCATGCTGTTTTGATGAGTATTACTTTGTAGTACGATTTGAAGTCAGGTAATATGATTTCTCCAGTTTTGTTCTTTTTGCTCAGGATATCATTAGCTATTCTGTTTTTTAATATATTTTTTCTTTTCTATTGGTAGTTTCATGTAAATTTTAGGATTATACAGAGTGTTCATAACATGTGTGTGCAATTTATGATGGCTATTTTAAATTGCACATGAACTTTATGGACACCCTATATTTTCGTTTTTTTTGACGAATGTCATAGGTATTTTGAGAGAGATTGCATTGCATCTGTAGGATGCTTTGGATTTAATAAAATTGATTCTTTCAATCCATGAATATGGAATAACTTTTCGTTTTTTTGTGTCCTTTTAAAATTATTCATCAGTATTTTAGTTGTCATCATAGAGATCTTTCACTTCTGTGGTTAGGGTTATTGCTAGGTATTTTATTTTATTTGTAGTTATTTTAAATGGGATTACTTTCTTGGTCTCTTTTTTCAGACTTGTCACTTACTTTTTCATATAGAAATGCTACTGATTTTTGTATGTTGATTTTTCTATCCTGTAACTTTATTTAATTTTCTATCATTTCTAAGAATTTTTTGGTAGAGTCTTTAGGTTTCTAATTATAAGATTGTATTGTTTGCAAACAAGGATGATTTGACTTCCTCCTTTTCAATTTGAATGACCTTTATTTCTTTCTCTCGTCTAATTCCTTTAGCAAATACTTCTAGTATTGGGCTGAATAACAGTGGTGAATGTGAAATGAAATTCATTATTCCTAGGGAATTAGATTTTACCTTACTTTAAAGCTACAGTAATGAAGATAGTATTGAATTGAAACTCTTATAAACATATAGATTAAAGGTTGCTGAATTTTATTGAATATTTTTTTGACATCAATTGAAATGATCATATCATTTTTGTTTTTCATTGTTTTGATATGATGCATTGTATTTACTGATTTGCATATGTTGAAATATCCTTGCATTCCTAGTATGAATCATAATTGATCATGATAAGTAATCTTTTTTAAAACTTTAGAATATTATAGGGGTACACACATTTTGGTTATGTAATTTTTCTTTGTACTGACTGAGTCTAAGTTATAAGAGTACCTTTCACCCTGATTGTGTATGTTGTGACCATTAGGTGTGAATGTAACTGTCCCCTCTTTTTCTCACCCCCAACCTTGATTTTCACTGAGTTTTACTTTCATATGTGCTTCTAAGTATTGGTTGATCTTTTCAATGTGACGTTGAATTTTGTTTTCTAGAACTTTGTTGAGGATTTTTGCATTTGGCTTTATTATGAAGGGAATATTGACCTCCTGGAATGATATTGAAAGCATTCCCTTCTAATTTTTTTTTTTTTTTTTACTACGTTGAGTAGGGTTGGTATTAGTTCTTTTTTCTTTTTAAGAGATGGAATTTATTTCTATCACCTATGCTGGAGTGCAGAGGTGTGACCATAGCTCACTGCAGCCTTGGTCTTCCAGGCTCAAGCAATTCTTCTACTTTAGCCTCCCAAGTAGCTAGGATTATAGACATGTGCCACCATGCCTGACTTATTTTTTATTTTTGTAGAGATGGAGTCCTTCTATGTCCCCAAGGATGGTCTTAAACTCCTAGCTTCAGGCAATCTTCACAAATAAAGTTTTTAAAATTCGGGAATATAGGCATGAACCATCATACCTAGGTGAATATTAGTACTTAAATATTTAGTAGAATTCAGTATTGAAACCATGAGGCTCTTGTATTTTTGTGGGAGACTTGTTATTACTGCTTTTATCTCATTACTTTTATTTGGTCTATTTATGTTTTGGATTTCATCCTGGGTCTATCTTGGTAGCATATATGTGTCTAGAAATTTTTCTACTATTCTAGGTTTTCTAATATATTGGTTTATTATTTTTCATGATATTCTCTATTGACTCTTTGAATTACTTTAGTATCAATTGTAATGTCTTCGTTTTCATCTCTAATTTTATCTGAACCTTCTCTCATTATTCCTTAGTTTGACTAAAGATTTGTTAACTTCACGTTTTCAAAAACCCAAACTTTCATTTCATGATCTGTTTAATTTTTGTCTCAATTTCCTTTATTTCTACTATGATCTTTTAGTATTTTTTTTATTAATTTTGGATTTGGTTTCTATTAATTCTCTATTTTTTTAAAGAAGCATCACTAGGTTATTTACTTGATGTTTTTCTACTTTTATGATGTAGATGTCCATTGTTAAAAATCTCACTTTTAGTAATGCTCTTGAAATATCTCAGAGGAATTGGTATGTTGTTTCTATTTTCATATTTTTTTCAAAATTTTAAATTTCCTTTTGAATTTCTTCTTTGACCCAATGATTGTTCAGGAGCATATTGTTTAATTTCCAGGGATTTGTGTAGTTTCCAAAGTTTCCCTTTTTCTTGATTTCTAGTTTTATTCCACTGTTGTCAGAAAAGATAATATGATTATAGTTTTTTTTTTTTTTTACTTTTTAAGACTTATTTTGTGGTTTAACATATGATCTGTTTTTCTATATTTTGAGGAGAAGAGTATGTATTCCATACATGTTGAATGAAATATTTCATAATGTCTATTAGGTCTATTTGATTACAATATAGATTGAGTTTGATATTTATTTGTTTATTTTCTATCTAGATGGTGTCTCCAATGCTGAGGTCTAACTCTCCCTTTACCTCAAATAATATATATTTTTAAATATCTGGGTGGTCCAGTGTTAGTTTCATGTTTCTTTAGAAATGTTATTATATCTTCTTGGTGAATTGACCTATTTATCATGATGTTATGACCTCCTCTGTCTATCTTTATAGTTTTTGTCTGGTAATCTATTTTATCTCATATAAATATAGCTACTTTTGCTTTTCTTGGTTTTAATTTGCATAGAATTTTTTTCCTTCTTTTATTTTCATTCTGGGTGTGTCTTTGTAAGTGAAGTGAGTTTCTGGTAGGCAGCATGTGGTTAAATCTTTTTCACTAATTTTTTCTGCCACTTTATGTCTTTTGATTAAAGAATTTAGTCCCTTTACATTCATTGTTATCCTTGATAGGTAAGGCCTTTACATTGCCATTTTGCTATCTATTTTTTAGTTGTTTTGCTTGTCCTCTCTTGTTTCTTCCTATCTTCCCTTGTGTTAAAGTGATTCTCTGGTAGCATGTTTTAATTTCTTTCTATTTTCTGTATATTTATTGTAGGTTTTAGATTTGTAATTAGCATAAAGCTTACAACTAACATTTTATAAAGTGATGACAATGTAACTCTGATTACAAAAACAAAACAAATCAAGGCAACAAGAAAATTTTAAAAACTCTGCACTTTAAAACCATCCCCTTACTTTTTGAGACTTTGTTGTCTTTCTTTGTATCTATTTGTACTATCTACCTCTTCAAATGCTGTAGTTATTATCTTTGATAGGTTTGTCTTTTAGTCATCCTCCTAGTTGCACATTAGAGTTACGGTTTTAGATTATTCTGTGTTTGTCTGTATAATTACTATTACCAGTATGTTTTATACCATCAGATGATTTCTTCTTGTTTATTAATGTCCTTGAAGAATTCAGGTTGAAGAACTCACACTGGTGTTTTTATAGGGTAGATCTGTTGTTAACAAAATCCCACATCTTTTGATTTTCTGGGAAAGTAATTAATTCTTTTTCAATTTTGAAGGGTAATTTTGCTGGATACAATATTTTAGTGTTGAATTCTTTTCCTTCAGGATCTTTTGAATATTATAAAATTTAAAAAATACTGGGATGGAAGAATTTGTACTTATGTTTCCTTTAAGTAAGGCACTTCTTAAGAATTTGGAAAAGATATGATACTTTAAATTATGCAGTTTTCTTTTGTGGTGGAGGATTGCACTGGTCATTATGGAGGATATATCTGAGAATATCCTGGAAAGTTGGTTTAGTTATGGCAAATTTCTTCAACATGTGAATGTCATTCACCTACGGTGCATCTTACAAGGGTACATGTGAAATTACTGATAAAATAACTAATAAAATGCCATGAAGGCTATGTTAACCAGTTTGATGAAAATATTTCACATTGCATGTAAAACCTGCACATTGTACGCCATGATTGCATTAGTGTACATAGCTATGATTTAATAAACACAAGATTGAAAAAAAAATTTCATTTTTACTGAATGTAAAAAAGTGTTTCTGCAATTAATGGACTTTTTTTTTTTTTTTTATAAAGGAGAAATGAATGTGAGAACATTGGCTGGATTTTACTGGTAGAATCTCATGTTTTTTCATCCTGGTTAAAAAACCATGATTTTTGAGATCAGTCAAAAAATACTGCCATCCTTCTTTCCAAACATTGCATAGGCATGAAAAAAGATTCGTAATATGTGGGGGATTAATTAATAAAAGATTTCCTGGATATGGCCACAGGTAGACAGCTCTGCTTTGCTGAAACATTTATAATTGCCTATGCCTGTTGTCAGCATTCCACATGTAGTCTCAGTACAGGGAGCAGAATTAATTTAATTTTTATCTGGTTTCTCTGAAGGAATTATCCCAGTATCATTAACATTAACTCTATCTATACTATCTTTAGAAAATTAGTTTATGGTTACATCTGAATAAAGTGTACTCCAGTACATAAACTTATTTAGAGTATGTGTATTGCTTTCTATTATTTAACTACTGCAAAACTGTTCAAGTATATTTTTGGTGCTATATCCCCAAATGTCATTTCAGTTAATATACCAAGTAGCATTAGTTATAATTTTTTTGTTTCCATAAAGCTAAAATAATACCAATCTTCAAAAACATAAAAGCAGAATTAACTACTATAGCAATATAACCAATATTATAAAAATCTCTATGTAAAAAAGACCATTTAGATAAAATGGGCAAATTTCTAGACAGAGATAAATTATAAAAACTGTCTCAACCTTCCATCAAGAAGTAAATTCTACTTCACCAGCCCTTGACTATGAACTATGGTGTGGTAAGGAGAATTTTAAGTCCTAGACTGCTTAAAAAAGATAGTGTATGAAACGTTAGCCGAACCAAAAAAAGTGCTATGACATAAAATCTGGTGTTAGTGGGGCTAGGCTAAAGGAAATACACTCTTTTTCCCTGAAAGAAATAATATCAAAGCATAACTAAATTAAATCTTGCAGAAAAAGAAAAATTTTAGTACACATTAAATAAATAATTTTCCATTTTCTGTTAGCATTAAAACTCCTTTAAAATTATACAACGTCATATTTAGTTTTATTTTCTCTTATCTTTTTTATGCTTGCAGGTTATATTTTTCCTCCTCTTATTCTCTCTCTGCGTCACCCTTTTCCCTTCATTTTTTCCTTTCTGATTCTCTGGTTCTAATGCAAACTTCTGTTTTCAGTGTACTACAGAAACAGAACATTACAGTGGAGAGTGATGAATGCTGTGCCTTTGCCCTGGATCCAGCACCTACTAATTAGGTAAACTGAACATGTCATTGAATCCCTGCATCTCAGTTTTTTCATCTGTAAAAGGAGAGTAATGATAGAATAAGTCAAGGCGCTGTATTTGATGTGCTTAGGAGAGTAATTGTTCAATGAATGTTAGTGAATTGGCTTCAGCACTATACTTCATGGAAAGGGCTATCACAATTGATTGAACTTCTGTAGGTGTCTAATAAACACACCAAGAAACACTAAAATATTAAATATTTTATATCATTTTATTTTACAAGCATCACAGGGAAAGAAAAACCTCTTAAACTAAAATTCATTTATAATTCTTCCACACTATCTCCTTAAATAGCTTTATTTTTTTTCTTTTTAAATATTTTCCATATCCATGCAATTACCTATTTTTGTAATTCCAACTTAACATTCACTATAAACAAATTATGTTTTTTCATGATTGTGTTTTTAATAGTAAGATAAAATTTTTCCAATACCTGTATTTGCTTAACTTCTTATTATTTTTGTAGTATTTTCCATCATTTTTAACAACGGGTAAATGAAGACACTAATGCTTGAGTTTATTTTTTCTATTTGTTAGAAATAGTACAGTGCAATCAGAAGATAAATAGATTTTAAAAAATAATAAGAAATCTCCTTTTTAAAAAACTAATACTAACTTTCTAACAACAACATAGATGATTTATTAATTCCATTATAATTTTAGCAAATCCTTATTACTTATGGAAAGTTAATTTGAAATTGAGTTTGTGAACTATTTTATAAAACGTATTCAGTCTTAGAATAAGTACTGTCACTTCCAAAATAATTATGAAATGGACAGCAATAACCTTTTGATGAACAATCTATATTTGAGATAAATTGAAATAGAAATTTATGTCAGTAGTGTCATATTTATCATAATTTGCTTTATAAAAGAAGAAATATTACTTAGAATGCTGAGAATATGTGTCATTAAAATGAAATGATATTAATTAAAACTTGAGTATTTGATCCTGATTAAATATTTATGAGGCAGAAAATGTTAATAAAATCAGATAAAATATTACAGAGGTGCCTCTATTTTTATGCAAAAGATAACACTAAATATCTTCAGTAATATCCTATTTTCCTTTTTCTGGATCTAGAGATAATTTTTTTTTGCTTTTTGATGGTAAATCAGAGGTAGATAATTAATACCATCCAATGGGCTGCGAGAAGAATTATGAGATTTTCTTCTCCCTTTGTGTTTGAACAAGAAGGCTTCCTATAAGGCAATACAGACACTATTGGGCTGTGTCTCTGTAATTGAGTGAGGCAGAACCACATAGCACATACATGAATGGATAAATGGAAACAAAAGTTCAATCATGTGTCCTTCTGTGATCTGGATTTTTTTTTTTGTAATCTAAACTGACTCATATTTAACAGGTTGCACTTGAACAATACCATACTTCTCAATTTAACCAAATAATTTTGACCTGTTTCCCTGTGCAAATAATTATTTATTTAATCTTCTGTGAATTCATAACAGGCAATAATATTTTCCTCTCCTTTGATTATCTTTGAACAAATGACCTCATAGGTCTTATAGTTTCTTAACATTTTCATATTTGAAAAGATATTCATAAAACACAATACAGAATTAAATACATAGCTTTAGAAAAATTAATACAAGATTTTCAATAATAGAATGACATTGCAGTGCTACCATTTCCAGTTGGTAGAGTTAAGGATTTTCCCCTCTAATCCAGATACTCTTATAATATTTGTATTTACTTTATAATAAAAAATAGATTATTGCCATCTATAAGAAAGTATAAGTTTATCAATAAAATAACTCCCTTTTAGGAAAAAAATTCTTTGCAACTAACTTAGGAGTCAAAACTGTAATATAGTCTGAGGTTTTCAAAATGAAGTTGTTGGAATAAGGGTTATAAAAATATTTCAAAGTAGAAACATATTCCAATAACTTTACAACATTGCAAGTCAATTACCTGCAAAACTAAAAACAATTATGTTTGATAATTTAGGAATATAAATTTCATAAAATGTGCAATTGTTTTCAATTTCATCTCATAACCATATAGACTCAATTATACTGTTTTCTATTATAGAAGACTAATTAGCCTACAAAACCTGAAATGTTTCCAGTGCAATTTATCATAATTAGGATTTCAACTTTAATCTCTAAATGTCTGTCCTTCGATTTACCGTCTTATGTTAGATTATTTTATATGTATCTTTTGAAAAAAAATATTTAATTATATCATTCTTTTTAGAACTTGTATCTAGTCAGAGAGAAAACAAAGAGTTTCACAGAACATTAAAAAATTCAAAAAATAAAGAAGAAAAATGTTTCTTTTAAGATCTAGAACAACTTTAACATCTTTCCCATTCTATATATTTTTAGTCTTCTCTGCTGATTTTTGCCCTAGAAAACATTCTACTAAATTGTAATATCATCTAAAATCTGGATTAAGATGATAATGAAACAAAATATATAAAAAGCTAAATCAATGAAATAATATTCATGGTCAAACAGAAATGAGTGAAACGGAAAGTAATAGGTTGATGAATGTTTCATTAGGCAATATCTTAGCTCCACAACTGCTTTCTTGCTAAACCAGATATTGTTAATATAAATAAAAATATGTCCAATGGGATATTGAAGCATAAAGAGACTTTTCTGAGTTCACAGAGGTTAAAATTGAGTTAAGTAGAGAACAAGAAAACAGCTAGCAAATATAAGCAATAATTGATAAGGGACCAATAAATCTGTAAAAAAAGAAGTCAGTAGAGAAAGAAATAATTGTAGCATGAATTGGGTTTGTTCATTTATGCCATTTTCCTACAGCTGATAATAAAGTCAACCCTGTCATAAATAACTTTAATCATCAATTTAGGTGTCAGCTATAAATAGATTCTTTTCTGAGCTAGAATATTTGAAGCTTATATATGCATAGAAGGGTCTATGTAAGAGTCAATATATGCACATGGTAAATGGATGGTATTTGAATTAAGATAGGTTAATTTTTTTTTCACATGGAATAAATCTGAAAATACTCATTTTTACCCTATAATTAAATCTCTAGGAGTATTCCTTTCTGAATAAATAAGTAATCAATTTAACTAATTAGAGCACTTATTATATACAAGGCTTTGTATAATAAATGTCACCCAAGCTTGCTTGACTTCCGCTGATTAAACTAAACATATGTTATGTTTTTCATATAATTTTAACCTAACTCATTTAGAAATGAAAGCTTATTTGAAAGTATCAAAGTCTCACAGAATGAAAGCTAAACACCAAAAACACTCAATCTAAAAGGCATGGATGAAAAGTTGCTAGATTAAAAAGAGAAATATAGTGAATCTTGGAAAAAAAATTTTCTTTGTAATACACTGAAAAATGTATCTTGACTTTTAAACAGTACCCATAAAATAAATCATGCTGTAGCAGTGATTTATTTTATTTTTAAATTTAAAATTAAAAATTGCAAGAAAACAAACCTTAGTTGACAAGAACTCTCAATGTATTGTTTTTATGAAATTTTAATATAGATAACAGTAATTTCATAAAATTTCTGATTATAGACATACAGAAACTAAAGAAATCCTAAACATTATGTTAGTATCATACTGTTGTTTTGGGTAAAAATCAAACAAACAAAAACCCCCCAAACCCCAGGATTTATTCAGGTTCAAGTACTCAAGTTTTAATTAATATCATTTCATTTTAATGACACATATTCTCAGCATTCTAAGTAATATTTCTTCTTTTAAAAAACAAATTATGATAAAAGTGACACTACTGACTAAATTTCTATTTCAATCTATCTCAAATATATATTGTTCATCAAAAGGTTATTGCTGTCCATTTCATAATTGTTTTGGAAGTGACAGTACTTATTCTTTATTCTAGGACAAAATAAGTTTTATAAAATAGTTCACAAGCTCAATTTCAAATTAACATTCCTCAAGTAGTAAGTATTTGCTAAAATTATGATGGAATTAATAAATCATGTATGTAGCTAATTGCTTGATTAGATGGATTCTGAGATACAAGATAAACATTTAAGGATTAGTTTCAAACCTAAGCCTACAGTTCACTACTTTTTCTATAGGAAAGGTAGTCTATGAACTGTCATATGCTCTCACTTGGCTTAGAATATAGTAATAAGACAGTTCCTAGTATTGCCTCTATAAATCAGTGGGCTTTATAAGAAAAAATGGAAAATAGGATCAAGGTATGCTAACAACTTGATTAATGGGTTCAGGAAAATACCCAAAAAACTCTAGTGAGAAGCCCACTCTCTGTAACATAGAAGATATGGCTGATGCTCATTTTAATTTAGAAAGATCTAGAAAAATATCTCATTCCTTAAATAAAATTTTGAGGTCCTATTATGATCTTATACAATATTTTCTTGGGGCAGCCATTTCTCATCCAACTGGAAAATATGGATATAAAAGTCTCTCTCAATTTCAAGTAGATTTTCTAACAGTGCTGTAATTTTTTTTTGTCTTTAAAATATCATGTTTTAATGTTCTTTACATTTATGTACTGGCAAAAGATAAATAGGTTATAGTATTTCAACAGTGGAATGGACAGGGCTGAGCAGCTTGGCAGGTCAGAAAGAATGTTCAGCTGAGCTCTCCTAAAACAACTGGGAAAAAAAAGAAGACTCAGCCATACCTGGCATGGAGACCTTACCCAGAATCATAGCTTAAGGAGCTTAGTGAGGAGGTGATGAGCTGGATATGATGTATGATCCAGACAGGTGGAAATATGATGAATTAGGCAAGAGACTTAGACCTGCTGGGATCTCTGGCTCCCCATGGAGGGCCAGGGTGGGAGGAAGCCTTTCTAGAGTTTTCAGATGTTGGGCAAAGATGTACATTAAGTGGAAAGCTTGGAAGAGTGGGTGTACTCAAACAGTATACAGCAGCCAGATTTGAATACTGATTGGAGTGGACTTCCCATAGGTTTGGTGGCTGGGGAGGGAGCAATACTGAGAAGGTCTCTGTGGCCAGGGGGCTGCCATTGTGTGAAGGTTGTGAGAAGGTCTTAGTAGGGGCCTAAAGCACAAGTCTTAATTCTACCTGCCAGGATCAGACTGCCACTCTTGGGACAGGCTGAGGGACTCCCACTTCTCATTGGAAGTTGAGTCAAGGGACACTGTAAGACCTGCCCCTAAAGGACTCTTTTGAGGGCCTGAATGCTGAGGACACAATCAGGTGATAACCAAAGGCAACTACATTTTAAATAAGGACCATGGAGGTTGCTGACTGTGCTCTCCACCTTCGAAATAAAACCACAGCATCACATGGTCTCCTGGTGACATATTGCAACATATTATCATCAAGAGCAAGGACTTCTGTTTATTTGATCTGGGGAATAGTTTGGTTATGAAACAAGGTAATTGGAAGCAAAAGAGGCAGTAAGAAGGAAAAAGGAGGACATGGAGGTAAACAGGGAGAAAGACCACATGAGGAGGAACCAACAGAAAAATTCAGGCAACATGAAAAACCAAGACAGAGCAACTCCCCCAAGGGACCATGAGGCAGCTACTGCAAAAGACTCTACCTATAAAGAATTAATGGACTTGACAGAAAGGGAATTAAAAATATGGATAATAAAGACAACAAAAAGAATGGATGGGAAAATGAAAAGACAGAACCAAAAGTCAGATGAGAGATATGTAGAATATAGAAAGAATATGGCATAACTTAAGGAAATGAAGGAGACAATCAGGGAATGTAAAGATGCAGTAGAAAGTACCAAACATGTTTAGACCATGGAGAGGAAAGAACTTCAGAGACAGAGGATAAAGTTTTCGAGTTAACCCAGGTAGTTAAAGAGGCAGAAAAGAAGAGAGAGAAAGCAAAACAGTCACTTACAGAAATACAAGACTCCATGAAGCATTCAAACATACAAATAATAGGGATTTCTGAAGGGGAAGAAGATTGTCCCAAAGGAATGGAAGCCCCACTGGATACTATCATAAGTTAAAACTTTCCAAGTTTTACTAAAGACCCCAACATACTCCTTTCAGATGGATATCATACCCCGTGTCATCTCAACTAAAACAGAGCCTCTACAAAATACATTGTAAAGAACCTGTTCAAAGTCAAGATGAGAGAAAAAAGTCTATAAGCAGTAAGGAGTAAGTGCCAACTGACCTATAGAGGCAGAACCATTAAGATAACTGCAGACTTTTCAACTGAAATCTTCCAAGCCAGAAAAGCATGGTCATCCACCTTCAACATTCTTAAACAAAACAGTTTTCAGCCCAGAATTCTGTATCTTGCTAAACTAAACTTCAAAATTGATGGAGAAATCAAATCTTTTGTGGATATACCAGCACTGAAGAAATTCTCTACAAATAGACCAGCTCTACAGGAAATACTCAGACCTATTCTCAACACTGACCATCATAATGGACTACCAGCAAAGTGAGCTCCCAGAAGCTAAAGGTTAAATCTTAACTTCTAGAATGGCACAATGGATAAAACTACACAATGGACTCTCACAAAATAAGATGAGTAGGACCCCACTACATTTATCAATTCTCTCAATAAATGTCAATGGACTGAATTCACCACTGAAGAGGCACAGTTTTGAGGAATGGATGAAAAAGCACAAGCTATCCATATGCTGTCTCTAGGAGACACACCTAGCCTTGAAGGAAAAATCAAGACTAAAGGGTAAAGGATGGAAAACAGTATTTCAAGCAAACGGAAATCAGAGATGATCTTATTTTAAGATACAAGTGGATTTAAAACAACTAAAGTTAAGAAAGACAAAGATGCACCCTTTATACTGGTCAAAGGCAAAATACAATAAGGAGACATTTCAATTTTAAATATTTATGCTCCCAAATTAAATGCTCCCAGATTTATGAAACAGACCTTGATGTGTTGGAGCAATATGATATCCCATAACACCAGAATGGTTGGAAACTTTAATACCCCTCTGATAGAACTGGACGGATCCTCTAAACAGAAACTAAACAAAGATACAAAGGACTTAAGTGGACCATAGACAAATGGGATTAATAGACATATACAGAACACACTATCACAAAGTTAAAAAATATGTATTTTCATCATCATCTCTTGATACATACTACGAAATCAACCACAGCATAAGACACAAATCATACCTCAGGATAATTAAAACAATAGTAATTATGTCTTTTATCTTCTCAGACCAAAAGGTAATAAAGGTGGGACTGAAGTTAAAATAAAAAAGGTTCGTTCCCAACACAAAGACTTGAAAATTAAACAAACTTATGCTAAATTATAGTTGGGTTCAGGAGGAGACCAAAGGGGAAATTGTTAATTTCCTCAAACATAACAATGATGAAGACACAAGTTGCCAAAACTTGTGGGATACAGCAAAAACAGTCCTGAGAAGAAAATGTATTGCTCTAGATACCTACATTCAAAACAGAAATAGAGCACATCAACAAACTCATGAACCATCTTATGGAATTGTAAAAAGAAGAACAATATAAACCAAAACCCAGCAGAAAAGAAATAACCAAAATTAAATTAGAGATTAATGAAATTGAAAACAAAAGAATCATTCAGAAATTCAATAAAACAAAAAGTTGGTTTTCTGAAAAAACAAATGAAATCAATAAACCTTTGGCCAGATTAACCATAAACAGTTTAGTAAAATCTCCAATATCCTCAATCAGAAATGATAAAGGGGAAATAACAACAGATGCCAAAGAGGTATAAGAGATCACCTATGAGTACTACAAGAAACTCTATGCCCAGAAATTTGACAATGTAGAGGAAATGGATCAATACCTGGAATCACACTCTCTCCCTAGACTTAATCAAGAAGAAATAGATCTTTTGAACAGACCAATTTCAAGAACCAAGATTGAAGAAACAGGGTGGTGCCTGTGGCTCAGTGGGCAGGGTGCCAGCCCCATACACCAAGGGTGGTGGGTTCAAACCCGGCCCTGGCTGAACTGCAACAAAAAAATAGCTGGGTGTTGTGGTGGGCGCCTGTAGTCCCAGCTGCTTGGGAGGCTGAGGCAAGAGAATTGCCTAAGCCCAGGAGTTGGAGGTTGCTGTGAGTTGTGATGCCACGGAACTCTACCAAGGACAATAAAGTGAAACTCTGTTTCTACACACACACACAAAAAAAAAAGATCAAAGAAATAATAAAAATCTCCCAACCCAAAAATACCCTGGTTCATATGGCTTCACACCAGAATTCTATCAAAACTTCAAAGAAGAGTTCATACCTACACTGCAGAAATTATTTCAAAAAATTGAGAAGGAAGGAATCTTCCCCAACATGTTCTTTTTTTTTTTTTTTTAGTTTATTTATTAATTAAATCATAAACACATAGATCATGTATACATTAATGCATTTATGGGGTACAATATGCTGATATAGAATTAGGAATGCTTACATTACACTGGTTAATATATACCTCATCTCATTTACTTAATTATTGTGTTAAGACATTTATACTCTATACTAATAGATCCAATATGTCCTATGAAGCAAACTTCATCTTGATACCAAAACAAGGAAAAGACCCAACTAGAAAGGAAAATTCTAGAACAATTTTACTAATGAATATAGATGCAAATTTCTCAATAAAATCTTAGCCAATAGATTACAGCTACACATTAAATCATAAAAATCATGTAGGTTTTCTCACAGAGATGCAAGGCTGACTTAACATACACAAGTCCATACATGTAATTCACCAAATCAACAAAAGCAAAAACAAAGACCACATGACTCTCTCAATAGATGTAGAAAAAGCATTCAGTAAAATTCAGCATCCTTTTCTAATTAGAACATTTAAGAATACGGGCATAGGTGGTACATTTCTTAATCTGATTGAAGCCATCTACGACAAACCCACAGCTAGTATTATACTAAATGGAATGAAACTGAAAGCTTTTCCACTAAGAACTGAAACCAAACAACGTTGTCCACTATCGCCACTACTATTCAACATAGTGCTGGAAGTTCTAGCCAATACAATCAGGAAGAGAAGGAAATAAAGGGCATCCAAATGGGGGAAGAGGAGGTTAACCTCTTGCTCTGTGCTGATGATATGATCTTGTACTTTGAGAACCTCAAAGACTCAACCACAAGACTCCTGGAAGTGATCAAAAATTATAACATCTCAGGATATAAAATCAAAGTCCACCAATTAGTAGCCTTTGTATGTACCACTAACAGCCAAGATGGAAAGCTAATCAAGAACAGAATTCCCTTCACAGTAGCTTCAGAAAAAATGAAACACCTACGAATATACCTAATGAAACAGATGAAGGACCTCTACAGTGAAAATCAGGAAAATGTAAGAAAAGAAATAGCAGCAGATATTAATAAATGAAAGAACATACCATGGCTCATGGCTGGGAAGAATCAACATTGTGAAAATGTCTATACTTCTCAAAGCAATCTACAGATTCAATGCAATTCCCATTAAAATACCATCATTATACTTTCAAGAATTGGAAAAAGCGATTCTTCATTTTGTATGGAAGCAAAAGAACCCCATGTAGCCAAGGCAATTCTTAGCAATAAAAGCAAAGCCAAGGGTATCACCCAACTGGACTTTTGGCTATACTACCAGGCCATAATAATCAAAGAGCAGGGTATTGGCACAAAAAATAGACATTGATATTTGGACCCAAATGGAAAACATGAGATGAAACTAACATCTTTCAGCAATCTGATCTTTGTAAACCAAATAAGAACATACACTGGGGGAAAGGAATCCCTGTTCAATAAATTGTGGTGGAAGAACTGGAAAACTATATCTCAAACAATGAAACTGGACTCACGCCTCTCACCAATTATAAAACTTGATTCAAGATGGATAAAAGATTTAAATATAAGGCATGAAATCATAAAAATCCTCAAAGAAAGAGTGGGGAAAACACTTGAAGATAGCAGCCTGGGGAAGGATTTTATGATGAAAACTTTGGTGGCAATTGGAACAACAACAAAGATAAACAAATGGGACTTAATTAAACTGAAAAGCTTCTGTACAGTTAAGGAAACAACAACCAAAGCAAACAGATAACCTTCAGAATGGGAAAAGATATTTGCATATTATCAATTGGACAAAAGCTTAATAACTAGGACCTATAGTCAAATTAATCAAATTAATCAACAAAAACAGACCCAACAATCCCATATATCACTGGGCAAGAGACATGAGTAGAACGTTCTCTAAAGAAGACAAGTGAATTGCTAACAAACATGAAAAAATGCTCATTGTCCCTAATTATTAGAGAAATGGAAATCAAAACTATCTTGAGATATCACCTAACCACTGTGAGAATAGCCTACATCACAAAGTCTCAAAGCTGCAGATGTTGGCATGGTTGTGGAGAGAAGGGAACACTTTTACACTGTTGATAGGACTGCAAATTAATTTCAACATTTTTGAAAGACATCATGGAGAATCTTCAATGAACTCAAATTAGACCTCCCATTTAATCCTTCAATCCCATTCTGAGGCATCTACATAAAAGAAAAAATATCCTTTTATCATAAAGGCATTTGTACTAGCCTATTTATCACAGCTCAATTTACAATTGCCAAAATGTGGAAACGCTGATATGCCCACCAGCCCAAGAATGGATTAAGAAGCTGTGGTATATGTGTACCATGGAATGCTATTCAGCCACTAAAAAATGGGACTTTTACATCTTTTGTATTAACCTGGATGGAGGTGGGACACATTCTTAGTAAAGCATTATAAGGATGGAGAAGCAAGAATCCAATGTACTCTATTCTGATATGAAGGCAGTAGATGAGCTAATACAAGGGGCGGATAGGGGAATGAGCAAGTATGGGGGAGTTGGGGAGGGGGGCACATTGTATGGCACACCTCTTAGGGGCAGGACACCATTATAAGAGGGAGTTTATCTGACAAATGCAATCAGTGTAACCTAATTCTTTGTTCCATCAATTAATCCCAAACAATGAAAATAAAAAAATAAAAAATAAAACTTCTAAATACGGATCAAAATTGTTTTCACATAGTAAATGAGAAAATATCATGAATGTTATATCAATCAGGTTGATAAAAATATCTCCGATTGTATGTGAA
>CAUYRH010063782.1:0-13463 GCA_963574655.1 Perodicticus potto | reverse complement strand
TCACTCCTGCTTTATAGAGATGAACAACAAGCCTCCTCTGTCTTTTATGAACCCATAGACTAGTTGTAAACACAAGTAAATAATTATAAACTTTTTCTTTCTTTCTTTCCCTCACCCCCTCCCTCCTTCTCTCTCTGTCTGCTCTCTCCTTCCCCTATGCCCCGCTGTGTCATTAATTGTCCTCAAATCAAAGTTGAATATATATGATTCATGCAAAAGAGAAAACAAAAAAAAAAAAAGGAAAGAAAATAGTGACTAATTCTCACATAAATTGGATTCAATTTTGACCAAAGTACATTACTTAAACGTTAATTTTTAGTTCAACTTGTCAATATGTTGTTTAGGATATTGCATCCTCATTTATAAATGAAATATGTTTGTAATTTCCCTTTATAACATATATTTTCTCCAATTTCAATATCAGGTATATCTAGATCAAGTAGAATGATTTTGAAATATTTCTTTTTTTTCTATTTTCTATAAGATTTGGCATGATCTGTTTTTTGAAACTCTCCTTTACTTTTATTTATATAATATTTAGTTGTCTATTTTTTGAGACTTTGGGGAAAAAAATAAGAAGTTAACTGATGACTTCATACTGAGCCTCAGAGTCAAAGCACTCTATAATGTCTTATTTGACAATGTGAACATTACTTTCTTGGCATTATTATTACTAATATTGCTTAATATTTCGATGCAGTAATCATCTGTTTTCTTTTCTGAATGTATTTATCTTTGTTCATGCTTTAGGTGGTTTTTGTTTCTAGTCCTTATCTTACACATTGATATTGTTATTAAATTTTAAGCCTTTTAAATTCTGTGACAGCAAAAAGTGGAAACCTAATTAACACATGTGTATGTAAAAATAAAAAATTTAAAAAAAAAAGATACTTCCAAATATTTTGCATTCCCAGCAGCATTTTCATGGTAACTCCAATTATTTATATCTAATCAGATTTTTAAATTAAAGCTTAAAAATTATATTTTCAGTTTATAGATAAGAATATAACATCTTTTTGTGTATACATTTGTACTCTAGGAGTCTCACTCTGTCACCCTGTAGGATGTCACCCAGTGGCATCATCACAGCTCACAGCAACCTCAAACTCCTGGGCTCAAGCGGTTCTCCTGTCTCAGCTTTCTGAGTAACTGGTACTACAGGTACCTGTCACACGCCCAGCCGGTTTTTCTATTTTTAGTACATATAGTGTCTTGGAACTCTGGACTCAAGGAATCCTCCTGCCTCGGCCTCCCACAGTGCTGGGGTTACTGGTGAGAGCACTGCGCCTGGCCTGTACCCCACATTATTTAAAAGCAAGTTCTTTGATATTCTAATTTTCTGTAAGTACCTGATTTTCTAGATAATTATATATTAATAGTTGGTGTATACATCCTGAAGAAATGGTTCCTAACTGTATCATTTTTAATGCAGAAGAGCTAGTTTGAAATCGTTTTGGCTTCTGGGGAGCAGTGCCTCCCTCCCCTTACTGTGCAGTAAATTTCTCACTATGGCATGAGAGCCTGTAGTTACTGGTTTTTACATTGAAACAATTCTGACTTGGCACCTGTTCCTCAGCAGCTAGGGTGCCAGCCACATAGACCCAGGCTGGCAGGTTTGAACCCAGCGGGCCTGTCAAACAACAATAATTACAAAAAAAAAAAAAAATAGCTGGGTGTTGTGGCAGGTGCCCGTAGTCTCAGCTATTTTAGAGGCTGAGGCAAGAGAATCACTTAAGCACAAGACTTTGAGGTTACTGTGAGCTGTGACGCCATGGCACTCTACCCAGGGCAACATAATGAGACTCTATCTAAAAATAAATAAATAAATAAATAAATTTAAACAATTCAATTCTTAGATGGAAAATATATTGAAAAAGAAATATTTCAGATAGATTGTTTTTTAAAATGAACATTTATCAGCAGAGTCATTTCCAAGAGGAAACAAAAGTTTTTGACTTGGCTTTTATTTATAAAATACTGTTACAAAAACATGTTTTTCTTCCCTAAAGGTGCTTTAGATTAATCCAAGAGAATGTTAATTAAAATAACTATTCTGAATCGTGATAATTTGCTTTTAATTATTCTGGTTGCTTGGCTTTTTCCTAATTTAGAAAAAAATGAAAGAAAAATTGAAAAAGGAAATATCCTTTACTTAATGTACCAAAAATGTTTTAGTTGTGTGGGTTTTAGTGATGGCTAAGAGAGTCTCACTCCTTTGTAGCACATGGCAGACACTTGGCTCGTCTTTGTGTGCTCATGATGTTTAGCTGCAAGGATACTCGTGGGTGGGGACGGGGCTGTTGTGACTTCCAGGCTGGTGGGGTCAGGGCTGATCTGACTCCTGGGCTGGTGGGGACGGAGCTGATCTGACTCTCTGGTTGGTGGGGATGGGGCTGATGTGACTCCCAGGCTGGTGGGGAATGGGGCTGATGTGACTTTCAGGCTGGTGGGGACGGGGGTGCTGATGTGACTCCCAGGCTGGTGGGGTCAGGGCTGATCTGACTCTCACACTGGTGGGAACCAGGCTGATCTCACCCTCACATGGGTAGGGACCAGGCTGATGACTGCTGGGTGCTTTGGGGTGGTGGATTGTCCCCACACAGCGCACACCAGTCTGCAGTTGTTTGGGCTGAGTGTGCGTCTTTGCCATATCTGACAGAATGCGTGGTCAGAAGTGTTAGGTGGTATCTAAAATCTATTTTAAAATTCTCACAGTGTCTTTGTTCACATGACAGATGTTTATAATTTGGGTGAAAATGTGCCGCTGTTTCCAGGAACCAGGGTCACGGGACCAACTGTGTTTTTTGGCCTCCTTTGCCCCCTGCTGTCCCCGCTCTGCATTACATCCGCTGGCTGCAGCCTCTTCTAAATGTTTTTGTGCTTTAGAGAATGTTTTTAATTTGTGGGTAGGTGGATTATTTCACTGATATTACTGAAGATAAGGTCATTTTCATAGCTTGTAAAGTTAATAGTTGAGCTAGACTCACTGTACTCATTCCTGGCTTTTGCTGATGGAACTGATTCACCTACCTGACTTACTTAAAGTATGTTTCTAATATTTAATCTATGTGTGATGAGTGTTTGAAATTGAACAAATGCCTAATTGAAAAGTTATTTTTCAAATATCTGTCAAGTTCCACTCAAACCAAAACAACCTGAGACCTTAATGACTGACATGGAAAAAACCCAAGTGAATCATGGTGTTAATAAGTTGATACTCCAATGCCTCAATTCCAAGTTCAGACTCTTTTTGTGCTTTTTATTAAAAGTAAGAATCATCCCCGAGGTGACTACAATGTTCATCTCAAAGGTACACGTGATTTCAAAGCAAGCGATGGGTATGTATTAATTGTTAAAAGGCATTTCAGAGGTGGCTGATGAGTCGTGTACCAGCACAACTGTGGAATTAACATTAACTATTGTGGGAATCAGTGTCACCAATTGGAGTTCATTCTCAGCACTCAGCAAGATGCATGAAAGTCCTGTTTTGTTAACATACATTTCTTCTTACAGCATAAAACCTCACTAGTTTCTGCTTCAGAATCTGAGTAACTGAGAAAAGAAAAAAATCATAAGCAAAGAGGTGTTTTCAGAAATCCTTTAGTTTCTATAAATTATGTAAACTGAATATGGGGTTGATGGGAGCTGGACGGCCTGAGAAGGGTAAGAATGACAGCACTGGGTGGGTCTGGGCTGGTTCCCGCGACTTAGCAATGTGGTCTCCCGTGCAACGCACCTGACCTACCCCCTTGGGCTTTTCCTCCTCCCCTACCTGTAAGACAGGGCAATAATATCTAACCTGGCTCCAGAACCCTTTTTAAATAAAAAATGAATAATTCATTGCCAGCCCTCAGGATTCTTGTGAAAAGCAGATGAGGAGAGTACACAGGACATTTTTGAGTGCTGAGCAGCATTACTGCCGTGTTTGATCACGAGCACTTTGTGGACAGGAGCCACGTCTTGTTTATCTTGGTTTCCTGAGCGCCTAGATGGCATCTTGGAGCAGAACAGTCTCAGCGTGTCCTGAGGTGGGGGCACAGCCACATCCTTGCGGAAGGGATGCCGAGAAGCCTGGCAGGGGGCTCGCTGCACGGGCGTCAGAGCCAGAGCCCGAGCCCAGGCACGGTTGTCTGTCCTCACAAGTGTGCAAGCTGTGCGTCTGTCTGTCTGCTGATATAACCCAATTGCGCCTTTTAATGTTTCAGCCTCACCACTTTTTGGGCTCTGATCCTTCTTTGTCTTCTGCCACTTCATGCCTCTGACCAGAAGGGGACCTCTCCATCTTCACGGGCAGCCACCAGGAAAGCCACGGCTGGCCGGCGCGGTGACCGACAGGCCGCCCTGGCTCAGTTATCACAGTGCTGATGCTGTCCGCTCTGAAGGTACAGTACTGTGATAACTGAAGGATGGCGGCCGCCTCGCTCCGCGGAGGGCCCTCGAGCCCCGAAGACAGTGCACAGAGCATGGAGGGGAGAGTGAGTGGGTGGCCCAGACTGCAGGGCTGCCCCCTCCGCACGGAGGGCCGAGGGGGAGGTGAGTGGGGGTCCTCTTCATGACCCCCAAGACAATGCGCAGAGGGGGAGAATGGGGGGCCCGGACTCTGAAGACAGAGCACTCAGAGCCAGAAGGGGAGAGTAAGTCGGGGCGCAGACCGAGGGCTCCGCCGCAGAGGCCTCTTCCCTGTGCCCATGCCAGGCCCACCCTAGGGCGTGGGAAATATTAGTCTGTCTTTTGTCTTATCTTGGAACTTGGGGATGACACACTGGGGTCATTATTTGTGTGGCAGTGCTCAGCAAATGAATGTGTAGTAAGATCTTGGAATCTGGCTTGGCACCGGTGGCTCAAGTGGCTAAAGTGCCAGCCACATACACTAAGCTGGCAGGTTCGAATCCAGCCCGGGTCCGCCAAACAACAGTAATGGCTGCAACCAAAAAATAGCCAGGCGTTGTGGCGGGTACCTGTAGTCCCAGCTATTGGGAGGTGGAGGCAGGAGAATCATTTGAGCCCAGGAGTTGGAGGTTGCTGTGAGCTGTGATGTGAGGGCACTCTACCCAGGCCGACAGCTTGAGGCTCTGTCTCAAAAAAAAAAAAAAAAAAAAAAAAGATCTTGGGGGCAGCGCCTGTGGCTCATTGAGTAGGGCGCCGGCCCCATCTACCGAAGGTGGCGGGTTCAAACCCAGCCTCGGCCGAACTGCAAAACAGAAAAATAGCTGGGCGTTGTGGCGGGCGCCTGTAGTCCCAGCTACTCGGGGGGCTGAGGCAAGAGAATCGCCTAAGCCCAGGAGTTGGAGGTTGCTGTGAGCTGTGTGACGCCACGGCACTATACCGAGGGCAATAAGGTGAGACTCTGGTCTCTACCAAAAAAAAAAAAAAAAGATCTTAGAATATTTAGAAGGCTAATATCAGATAAGTATTAAATACAAATTAGCATTTCTGGAGTGGTATCCAGAGAAATTTGTGTTTCAGCAAATGTGAAAGGTAGCCTGATGACAACTGCTTGGTACTTGTCCTTACATCTGTGGTATTCAACCAGCATCCTGTGGCACGCTGTTGTACCGTAAGAGGATCTTAGGTGTGCCACAAAAAATTTTTAAAGATCATTAATTAAATTATTTTTGAAACAAGTTCAAAGCACAGTAGTATATTCTTTCAACTCTTTTTTTTTTGATCAACATGATTTAAGTGTGCCATGGAAGTTTACCTAAAAGTTTAAGTGTAACATGAGATAAAAAAGGTTGAAAAACACTGCATTAGAGGTTCAAAATTTAATTCACCTGAACAGAGGGGAAAATGCCGTAGATGTTGAACAGTGTTGATGTTACTGTATGAATAAAAGTGAATCTTTGCATTTAAGGAGTGAATAGCGACATGGTATGTTTCTTGCAGGGTTATTTAGAATCTAACCTAATTCAAAAAATACTTGTGTGCTCATGTTATTTGTGCTGCTGTCACCTTTACATGAAAGTAAAATGTAAATTATTTCTACTGAGTAAATAGGGACCACTCTGCAGTGACAGCTGACATGAATCAATCACAGGGATATGAAGGTACAAATACCAAACCAGGTGAAAGCCTAGGAAATTCTGCAGAACATGAATCTTCAGCCTCCGTCTTAAGTCTGCAGTGCTGGGACTGGAAGATGGAGTTCTTAGAGAACCTAGAATTTCCTGTTCCCTCTCTGCTGGGCATCTTCCTTCCCTCTGGACTTCTGTACGCATGGAACAACAACAAACAAGAATCAAAGTGGGCTAGGCGCTGTGGCTCAGCCTATACCTCTGGAACTTTGGGAGGCCAGGGCAGGAGGATTGCTTGAGGTCAGTAGTTCCAGACCAGCCTGAACAATGTAGTGAGACCCCATCTCTACTAAAGATAGAAAAAGTAGCTGGGCATGATGGTAAGTGCCCTGTAGTCCTGGCTACTCAGGAGACTGGGGCCGGAGTGTTGCCTAAGCTGCAGAGTTATGCTGCAGCAAGTTATGACGCCATGGGACTCTAGCCTGGGCAGCAGAGGAAGACTCTGTCTCAGGAAAGTGCATGATTTTACTATGTGTTAGATCATAGTCTACTGCAAGGCCCAGGTAATTCCACGTGACACGTATTTTAGACTCCCAGCCTAAACAGGCATGTTCCCTCTTCCAGGCTCATGTCGGGGATGTGAGTGGCTGGCTGGTGTGGGGGCACAGTGCAGACAGCTGCTACGGTCAGGCCCTGTGCATAGCACAGGGAGATGGGCCAGGGAGGGGAGGCACGTGTGTCACCTTTTAACACACAGGGACTTTGTGGTCAGAACGACCCACTGTGTGTCTTAGACTGGGACAGGATGGGGGCCCAGGGAGTGGGAGGGAGGTGTCCCCACCCAAAGAGTCTTAGTCCCATTCTACGCTGGGTGGGTCCTCAACCAGCCCTGGTTGCTGTGTCCCTTTAGCTGGTATTCGCTCCTCTCTGCCCACAGAGGAACGTTCCTCCTGGGGATCCTGGGACTGCGCCTGCCTGGTCCTAAACTTGTTTCCCAGACACGTGGAGCAGGTTACCGCCCAGTATGCCCGTGTGCTCAGAACTTCCCTGAGCTCTTTCTGATTCTTTAGAGGGATGGCTCTGCCCTGGAATGTGTTTTACGCCACTCCTAAAATTCCTTGTAGTTTTCTTTCTTAAACAATTTCTGACAGAAACCCTTGAAGAACCAAGAAAGGTTCTGGGTTTGGCAAATCCCAAAGTAACTTGAAACATTTCTGTGCTTTAGTGTTTTCACAGGTGGAAGTAGCAACGTGCCGCCGTCGCTGGTCTTGCTGAGGCTTTTACCACCTTCTCTGATCTTTTTTCCCCATTAGTTTTATATAAATTCACTGAGTTTCATCCTTACTCATCCTTGACCTGAGGCTCTGGAGCCAAGCCCACGGTGCTGCAGGGCTGAGTGTCCGTGTGGTGTGGAATCACCCCAGGTGACAGGTAGGGCTGCACGGCTGTCTCCTGCAAACAGGAACGGAGGCCCAGCAGCAGCTGGAGCTTGGACGCTGGCCCAGGCCGGGGACTCTGGCGTCTTCAGGCAGTGCTTAGATGGAGGGCGTTCCAGCAGGGTGAGGGAGCAGCAGTGTGAGAAGTCTGCCTTACACAGTGTTTGGTGTATTTGTTGCATTCTTCAGTCAAGGTGTGTGGGAATGGGGGGAGAGGGAGTGAACACAGACACTGTCTTCGGCAGTTCACCCCTGTACCCAGTCATGTGACAGCAGGGCCTCAGACAGGCGTCTGTGCTCCCATATCTATAGAGCATTTTTCACAATAGCCGAAAGGTAAAGGCAGCTCTGGTGTCCACTGATGGAAGAGTGGACAAGTGAAATGTGGCCTGTGCAGACACCGGAATGTTACTCAGCCTCAGAGAGAAGAAAACCAAGGCACGCCCCAACCTGGGTGGACCTCGAAGATACTCTGCTAAGTGAGATAAGCCAGGCACAAAAGGACGAGCACTGTGTGATTGCCTTGAGTGGCCTTCCTGGAGAAGTTAAATTCATAGAGCTGGAAACAGAATCGTGGTTGGCAGGGGCTGGAGAAGGGGCAGAGCGGGAGTTGGTGATTGATTCTGGAGGAGGAAGGTGATGGCGCATGGCAGGGATGGACTTAGCGTACAGCCTGGCCATCTAAAAGTGGTAAGTTGTTTATTTTAACCCCAAAGAAATTTCAGGATGATAACCCTGTTGCAGGCAATACAGGGTTTAGTTCATTTATCTGCCCCCTCCCTTACACAGTTTTGAGTTTGAGGACAACTGCTGTTAAATGTGAGCCATTATTAAAATGTAATTGCTGGCCAGGCGCCTTGGCTCCTGCCTGTGATCCCAGCACTCTGGGAGGCTGAGGCGGGTGGATCACCTAAGTTCATGAGTTCGAGACCAGCCTGAGCCAGGAGCAAGACTCCGTCTCTACGAAAAACAGAAAAATTAGCTGGGCGTTGTGGTGTGGGTCCCGGCTACTTGGGAGGCTGAGGCAAGAGGCTGCTCAACCCTGGACTTTGAGGTTGCTGTGAGCTGTAATGACAACATGTCACTCTACGCAGGGCAACAGAGTGAGATTCTGTCTCCAAGAAAAAAAAATCAAGCATTTAAAGTTGTCTAATCTGAAGATCTTAGACTTAACTGCAAAGTTTCTGACATAGTGTAACTTTAAACCTGTGTGAAATATTTAAAAAGCTAAATATAGTAGCAATGAGAGTATTAAAAACAAAGTGAGAAAAGGCCTGGCTGAGGAGCAGGCCTACGTGGCATCTCTTGCTGGACTGATGAAACCAGGTTGTTCGCTGTGTCTCCACGCTCTGGTTGCCTCATCTGCCCACTTCTTTGGAATTACAGGAAAGATGAAATAGTAATAATAATATATATAGGAGACTATTTGGCAACCAAAAAAGTGGCAGGTTATTTCTCAATACAAACGTGTAATATGTTAAAAATACTAAAATAGCAGCATTATTATTTTTAAGTAAATCAGAGTTTTAAAATGCTAATTAGTCTTACAACTCCAGTGTTCTTCATTAAAGAAAAATTCTATAGCTTGCTCTACGGTAAGAGCATTTTTCCTTTTTGTTATACGTTAAAATTTGAAAACAAGAATAGAACTACAAGCCCTGGAAATACACAGCAGTAACCTTCCCTGAGGGATCCCATGTCTGTTATCTGGTAGTAAAAAGCACATCTGGGGGCCGTGTCTGCTTCATCCCAAAGCTCTCCCTTGGTACTATGGTTTGTTTTTTGTTTTTTGTTTTTTTTCTTGAGACTGAACCTCAAGCTGTCACCCTGGATAGAGTGCCGTGGCCTCACAGCTCACAGCAACCTCCAATTCCTGGGCTCAAGCGAGTCTCTTGCCTCCGCCTCCCAAGTAGCTGGGACTACAACCACCACAACACCCAGGCATTTTTTGGTTGCAGCTGTCATTGTTCTTTGGCGGCCCAGGCTGAATTCGAACCCACCAGCTCAGGTGTACGTGGCTGACGCCTTAGCCCGTTGAGCCACAGGCGCCGAGCCTTGTTTTTTTTTTTGTAAAGACAGAGTCTCACTTTATCATCCTTGGTAGAGTGCCGTGGCATCACACAGCTCACAGCAACCTCCAACTCCTGGGCTTAGGCGATTCTCTTGCCTCAGCCTCCCGAGTAGCTGGGACTACGGGCGCCCACCACAACGCTCTTCTATTTTTCTGTTGGGCAGTTCGCGGAGGCTGGGCTTGAACCCGCCACCTTCGGTATATGGGGCTGGCACCCTACTCAATGAGCCACAGGCACCGCCCGGTGCCATGCTTTGGAATCAGACTTCAGTTGCTAGAACATTGGCCCACCCCCGCCAGAGTCCATGCGTGTCCTCCCTGGTCACCCCACGCAGGTAGTGTGCAGCCGGCTCCAGGTCCTGTCTCAGGAATTTCAAGTGCTGTGTGTTGCTCGCACGCTTTTAGTTTCTCTGGATAACCAGCCAGTTGTAAATGTGCCACAGATTTGTCTGTACTATACTTAACTAGATTCGTTTCTTCCAGCTCTGTGAGACGACAGGCTGCTTACGGCTGAGTGTGGCAGCACACTCCTATAATCCCAGCGCTTTGAGAGGTGAGGTGGGAGGGTCGCATAAGGCAAGGATTTGGGGACCAAACTGAGCAAAATAGCAAGATCCCTGTCTCTGCAACAGCAAAAAAAGTTCGGGAGAGAGAGAGGCAGGAGGATCAGTTGAGTTCCAGGCTACAGTGAGCTATGATTGCACCACTGCACTCAAGTGTGGGACATGGAACAAGAGCCTATCTCAATAAAACAAAACACACTTTTGTGGTTCATGTAGAGGATTTTTGCCCCTAAAAATTGCTTTCTTAAGACCATACATTCGCATTTACTCAGTCTGCTCCCTTTGAGGTTCTCCCTCTTACTAGCCAACTTCATCTTCCACCACAAGAATTTTTCATTAACTGCAAGCAAGTTAGGTCAGGAAGACTCCAGAAGTCCACTTTGTACTTTTCTTCCATATCTAAGACTTGATGATTATAAGAGTTCCCAGTGGGGAGACACTGGGTACAAAAGTTTGTGCCTGGAACATTCTGAGCTGGGTCTTTGAATTGGCTGCAAGGGTTTCGGATAGCAGAACATGCCTCTAATATAAAATATGTTAAAACAGAATTCACATAATTGAAATGGAGAAAAGCTGATTATATCTTGCTTTATGCATCTGAATTATTACTATCACTTTATTTTCTGAGATTATGAGATGCGTAATGTTAAAAAATGAGTACTGTTCTCATTTAGTCTGTAGAAAAATTGTCATTTTTTGCTACTGTCTTTGTAAATGAAATTCCAAAAGAATGACTTAGATTTCCTTTGCTTGATTTTTTTTCCACTTTGAAACAGTGCGTATCTTCAGACTTGAAATAGCTCAGTCAGTTGGGTGTGGCTGCCTATAGCACTTTGCTGAGGAGACTTCTGAGGCCACATCTGGGCTCTGCAGGAAGGACTGTCCTAACCCCCGTATAGCTCTACCTGTGATCAATTAGTACTGTCTGCTGTGGACATCAGACAGAAGCAGTGCTGCGTTTGCTGACCTCTTTCTAGATCATACAGCAAAATGTTTAATACAGAAATTTAGATTACCTGGGAAGGCAGAAATTCTCACCTTCATATTGATAAGGACTAGATTTCCAGAAAACAATGTCCTTGGGAATATAGACACTCATTTTTGTAGGGAGGGTGTAATGAATTTTTTTTTTTTTTTTTTGCGGTTTTTGGCTGGGGGTGGGTTTGAACCTGCCACCTCCAGCATATGGGGTCGGTGCCCTACTCCTTTGAGCCACAGGTGCCGCCAGAGGGTGTAATGGATTTTTTTTTTTTTTTTGAGACAGAGCCTCAAGCTGTCACCCTGGATAGAGTGCTGTGGCATCACAGCTCACAGCAATCTCCAATTCCTGGGCTCAAGAGAGTCTCCTGCCTCCGCCTCCCAAGTACCTGGGACTACAGGTGCCCGCCACAATGCCCGGCCATTTTTTGGTTGCAGCTGTCATTGTTTGGCGGGCCCAGGCTGGATTCGAACCCGCCAGCTCAGGTGTACGTGGCTGGCGCCTTAGCCCGTTGAGTCACAGGCACCGAGCCGGGTGTAATGGATTTTTAAGTCTGCTGTGATATAATGTATAGTGTTTATCTGGGCACAAATCTCCATTTATTTTGTTGTCATTCTTCCTGTAAAAAACAAAACAACCTGACACATAATCAGGTATCAAACTATTCTAATCCCATAAAATTTGCTATTTGTGCATTTTGGCCAATGCCTTGCGTACATTATTTATGTAAAATTTTGTTTAAGTAATTGGATCAAATAGCTAGAAAAGGCCTTCCCTTTTTCTTTTAAGTTTTTGTAATTGACAGGATTGCCTGCTTTAGACAGGTCAGTATTTGCTAAGCACCAGTGTACTGAAGCACCCACTCCATCCTTGTCAAACCCTCCAGAGTAGAAGACCTTTCCACATTCGCAGCTGAAGAACCTGAGGAGGGTCCCTAAGTCTCACAGCTGAGTGAGCAGTTTTGAGTCTAAAAGAAATGAGAGTGATTAGGAGGCCAAACTGTGAAACAGGACTGGACCCAGCAGGTGTAAACCACTTTAAAATCCACCACACATTGGGCAGCGCCTGTGGCTCACCGAGCAGGGTGCTGGCCCCATATACTGAGGGTGGCAGGTTCAAACCTGGCCCTGGCCAGCTAAAACAGCAGTGGCAACTGCAACAAAAAATAGCCATGCGTTGTGGCTGGCACCTGTAGTCACAGCCTGTCGGGAGGCTGAGGCAAGAGAATCGCTTAAGCCCAAGAGTTGAAGGCTGCTGTGAGCTGTAACGCCACAGCACTCTACGGAGGGCGACAGAGTGAGACTGTCTAAAAAAAAAAATCCACCGCACGCACGCTACCCCTCCACACCTTCATCCCCCTGCACTGTTCAGCTGCACTGCTCTGTTGAAGAACCCAGTGATGGCTCCTTCCCCTCAGAGGCTCCAGGAGGTTCCAGGCAGTCTTCCACCTTCCCCTCAGGCCCCATCTCATGCTCAGATGGCTGGCCTGTCCTTTGTCCTTGGACTCGTGTATTAGGTGCGTTTCTTCTGCCTGGGCTATCCTCACCGTGCACTTGGTTAACTTTCACCTGCAGCTTCTGGCTGACACTAATTCCTCCAACGCCTTCCTGACACCCCAGAGCACTCTGCTTTGCCTTCAGAGCACTTGACACCACTAAAATGTGCAGAATTTCACACACAGGGCATGTTTGTGTGTTTCGTCTTATTTAACATTGTGGTCCAGGGAGAGGGGCAATGGCTGCACCCACTCCTGCGTCTGCCTGCAGGGCGTGCAGAAGAAATCCAGTGTGGGTGAGGTACAGGAGCGGGCAGTCCTGTTCTGAGAATGGATGAGAAAAGCCTGCAGCTAAAAGCAAGGTCTTCAAAGTCCCTACCTTCTATGCTCAGAGAACTGCACCTCTGTGGCAGGCATTTTCCTGGGGAGCTTTTTTATCCTCCTTTTAGGACCCTGGAGTTCAGGCTGCCTCTCAGCTAGGGGGAGGTGCAAAGCTTTCATCTGGATCTGAAATTAGAGCCTCAAAGTGAAAATTTCAGGCTGTGCAGTAGCTCCCTTTGGGAGGCTTTGGTGGGAAGATTACTTGAGCCCAGGAGTTCGAGACCAGCCTAAGCAAGATCAAGACCCCCATCTCTGGCTCAGTGCCTGTGGCTCAACAGGCTAAGGTGCCAGCCACGTGCACCTGAGCTGGCGGTTCGAATCCAGCCTGGACCCGCCAAACAACAATGACAGCTGCAACCAAACAATGGCTGGGCGTTGTGCCCGGCACCTGTAGTCCCAGCTACTTGGGAGGCGGAGGCAGGAGACTCGCTTGAGCCCAGAAATTGGAGGTTGCTGTGAGCTGTGATGCCACAGCACTCTATCCAGGGTGACAGCTTGAGGCTCTGTCTCAAAAAAAAAAAAAA
>CAUYRH010063780.1:0-10747 GCA_963574655.1 Perodicticus potto | reverse complement strand
CATATCTGCTCCCTACAATCTTAAGATTAGCAAAACAAACATTTCTAATCTGTTTATATAGAGAAATTAGACATTGCACTTTAAAAGATCTTTTCTTCTTTATGTAGAAACATTCAAAAGTCTTATTATTATTATTATTATTGTTGGGGATTCATTGAGGATACAAGATGTGTCACACACTGAGGCCCTACCCTCTTCCTTCCTTCCCTCTCTCTGCTCTTCCAAAGGTCTTTTAAAATACATTTGTTTATTGAACAAAAAAAGAATAGAGAGAAATACTGAGCATATTTTGTATTTCCTATCCTTTTTGGATTGCTTTGTTTAAGATAGAGCTTCTTCTAAATAGACTGTGGAAAAGTATTGTCAATTTATTCTCAAGGTTTCATTTCTTTTCCAGAAATATTTTCATCAGATGAAAATCTTTTATGAGTGAATCTCAGAATAAAATCCTATAAAATTTATCATGTAAAAATTCTGGGTGCTGTCACATTTCTGTGCCAAGCACCTTCAGTTCTCGCTTGATGACCATATGGGTAAAGGACACTTGGCATGCGTTTGTTTGTGAAATAAAAGCCTTTAAAGCAGAACACAAATAAGAGGCATATATTAATTGCATACTAAGGACTCAATAGAGATTTATCCAACAGTCTAACACAACTGTGAAACACCTTCTGAGAAATAATTATAAAAAATTCATAACCTATAAAAAGCCCGTGGTGCAAGTAGGGTAGAAATGGAATAACCAGGATGAGAAGGGACAATTATGAAATAAGGAGCCATCTCCGCCTTCTCTTAGAGTATCATTTCCAAAAGCCTCTCAGCAAATGAGGAGGAAACGCATTGTTAGTGCTTATTCTTGGAAGCTCTAAGCAAGAGTCCAGATAAAATATCTTCCCCTGATGTTCCCCAGGTAGAAAGCTCATTTCAGTCTCACTGCAGACCTGAGCAGGTGCACCGCTCTTCCCACCTGTCACGCATTCCCATAAGGCCGTCTCTTCTCCCTCAGATTGTTAATTCCAGATCGTTCTGATTTAAGGATCAAAAGCACTCGGAAAAGTATCTAGGTGCCTTTTCCAGCAGCTCAGGAGGAACAGAAGGCAGTCACTGGGTTTTTACTCAGGGCAAAAAAGAAAAGAAGAAAGAAAGAAAAAGCAACCTTTATTTTCCTCTGTGAGTAAAAATTGAAACCATCTCTTTGACAATTTTAGAGGTCCAGAAAACCTAAAGCAGAGCTCTTGGGGATGAAAGCAGTTTTTACCAAGTCAGGTGAACAGCATGCTTATAAAGAGATGGGTCTGACAGCAAGGCTGCTTGTTGAAGTGCTGGGGTGGGGTGGGGACATGTCCAGGAAACTGACAGTCCTGACTGCCCGACTGCCACTTCTTTCCTAGGTCCTCATCCTCTCCCTCCATGCCCAGCATCCGAATGCATCATCCTGTCCCCTCTCTCTTCAGCTCTCTCTCATCTCTCTCCCTCTCTCTCTCAGACTCTCCCCTCCCCCCAGAGTGCCATGAAAACACCAAACTTCTTCAGAATAAGCTTGTTCTGGCAATTAGGCTGGAATAAAAATAGAGAACAACACTTTGGGTGAGATTTCCCAGGAGGCCCACGTCCATCAACTGCAGACTTTGTAGAGTTCTACCCTTTTCTGTTAGCGAAACAGAAAAGGAATTCTCCCAGGATCAAACTAAAGGCCCCCCTGCCCTTTCCCCTCCGTGGGGAGCTCCCTCTCACACAACATTTACTGTGGAGAAAGCGAACAGGGAAGGCAGGTCTCAGGGCAAAGGCCGAGCCACCGTCCTCCTCTCTGGGACGTTCCCACACGGCCTCAGCTGCGGGAAGATGCAAAGAGAATCTTCCTGTCTCCCCCAAGCTCTCTCTCCCTCGACGGAGCCTCTCACATCCTACACGGGCTGTAGCTTTATTGTATTGATTTTTGCCGAATTTGCTAGGTAACTCGTAAGTGGACAGGGCAGAAAGACAGACATGCTGAGAGAAAAGTATTTTGACGTATTATAAGAAATAGAGAAAAACTATGTAAAACACAAACAAACTACACTGGATTTTTATTCTATTTGCTCCATTTAATAATACATAAGAAAATCAATTCAGAGTCAGGAAGAATTAAAAGACTCTGGACTTTCTGAGGAAAAAAGCAAAGCAACCAAGCCCAATGTAACTGTGAGGAGATGGAGATATTTTAGAGTTTAGTAAAGTTGGTTTCCTTTCTAACTTACACATAATAAATTATGCTTATTTATGGTGTAGAGTGCAATGTTTGAACATATGTTTATATTTTGTAATGATCAAATCAGGACAACAGCATTTCTATCATCTCAAATACTTATGATGTGTTTGCATAGAGAACATTTAAATCCTCTTTTCTAGCTATTTGGAAATATATGATACATTTTTGTTTACTATAGTTACCTTCCTATGCAATAGACATTCGGGTGGACACACAAGTGACCACATCTACTACAGAGTTCTTTTGTTTTGACATCAAGAATTTACTTGAATGTCACCAAAGAAAAGAGTTAAGGAAGTCATTTATTCTATGGAACAGTGTTCAGTGTTTGGTTCGGAAAGAACCAAATAACAACAATAATAATAACTAACATTCCTTTAGTGCTGCTTTATGCCAGGCACCATCCCGAACATTTTCTTGAATCCTAAAAACACTCTGCAGGGTAGGTAGTACTACGCTCAGTTCACAAATATGTAAACTGAGGCTCGGAGGAGTTTGGTCACTTGTTCAAATAGATAGCATAGCAGTATTCAAACCAAGCTCTATTTCATAAGCTTGTGACTCTTTCATCCAACCACTCACTTACCATTAGTCTATATCAATGTTACAAAATCAAATGTTAGTAAGGGCTAAGCAGGCAATAACAATGGGAGTGAGATGGTTGCAGGGGCAATTTGCACCATGATTCAGCACTGGCAAAAGGCCTCTGGCCAACTGGGAAACATGTGCCCCCCTGGTACACCGGCTCCTTGCTACTCAGCTCCATTCATGGTTGGCAGGATGCAATGTAGACTTGGTATAGCAGGAGCTTTCAATTAGTCAGAGAATTTAGACATCCATATTTTCAAGGAATCACTTTATTTTAATACACTCATGTAAATGTACCTTGTCAGTCAAACCTCACCTGGGCACCACGTGGCCTAGATACATCCTTAAACACCAGAGTCAACCTGCTAGGTCGGTAGTCACAATTCGCTCAGTACTGAGTGCCAGAAAATGATCTCCGGACAGCTGGGGAGAAGTACCAAGCTCCTTTCAATTAATTCTTGGCTCAGATACAGGCAGTGGAAACAACTCAGGCACACCAATGTGGCTTTAAGTGTGGCCCAAAATAGACCCTGGGAGGCACACTCTGAATCGTCCCTGGGCATTTCACAGACTCCTGCTTACATCCTTCAGGGCCACAGACTTCATTATGTCATTTATAGGATCCAATTACTAGCCGTCTCCTGGATGCTGTTTTTATCAATCTTACTGAGATGTGCCCTGTGAGCTTTACCTCTTCCTATTATCAGCAACAATTCCATCCAAGTACTGGAAACGTCTCTAATTTTGTTCTGACACATGAAAGCAGATATAGCAGCCTTTCATTTCTAAACCTCTGGTCTCAGAGAACCTTTGAAAACGAGCTCAACGCTAGGTGAACCCTCTCTGCTCCTCAACAAAAGGGATACTCTTAATTCTCCAGAGACCGTACATGGGTGGATACCAACGAAAGAGCTCCTTCAAGTTCCCCAACCCTAATCCCAAGCCTGCCTGGATAATACAGAACCATGCTTTGGGGATATGCATTAAACAGGACTTGTTGCATTCCTTTCCCCAAAGGTTTATTCAAAATGCTCACCCTGGAGTTGGTATTTCCTGTCTCTTTATAACTATAGAAAAATGAAGATACAAATCATTGTTCTTAAAGGATTTCTTCCCATTTTCCTAGACTCTTAGTAGGATCTTATTAGGAATGTACATCCTGAAGTTCATTTATATAGCACAATGAAAGCCACAAGGACCCAGGGAATCCAGGCAAGCCTATCTGAGTTATTAGGAAAGCTCACATAATGAGAACACTACAAGTCACCAAGACACTAAGCTGCTGCCACAATATGTCAGAAGAGGTGCCAAATTTCAGAATCTGTATTCTTACCTGCAAATCTTCTTCTCTTCATATTCAGATCCATTACAATTGGGCAGGAAACCAGCTTTGCATAACTCTTGCTGAAAAACAAAATAAAATGCTTCCCATTCATTTTCTTTTTCTTTTTCTTTTTCTTTTTTTTTTTTTTTTTGAAGCTAGGAAAAAATTTTTTTTTAATTCCTAACTGTTTAGGGTTCTATTCATTCAGTCTCATTCCAATTTATGCTTAATTTGAATACTTGGAATGATTTTTTGTAAACTTGAATCTATGACAACAGCATCAGGGAAATGTTCTTTTGAAAAATCTACTGAGAACTTTCACAACACTGTATTTAAGTCCTCTGTAAATGCAGTTCACAGAGGTTTAAGTTCACGGCTACAAAAAACATGATTAAGCTTCACTGTCTAGGAATCATCAGCAGACCTTAGAGAATATCTTGACCCTCCTCGTGCTTTATTTTGTGCAGAAATCTTGTTTTTGTAGTACTTTACTCCTAAAAATCTCCTACCAACATTAAATCTGAAAGCAATGGTGTTGTAACACCTTGAACTAGGGTGACTGTGCGTTACAGTTTTGCCAGTACAGTTCTGGTTGTTACCTGCTATCCAGGCATAATTACCAACAGTATCCTTTTCACACCCATAAGTGTTCTAGTTTAAATGATGCATTAAATGGTTACTCTATGCTGTGACTTTCTTCTTCAGAGTGCTGTGTAACTTACAGGCTAATGGGGCAACTAAATTTATTAATAATATGCTCCTTATCATACAAATGAGTCAGAAAAATTATTTGGAAACACTTTAAGTCCCTCCACAATCAGAAAACACACCTTTTTTTTTTTTTTTGCTTTGGTTACCAGGAAATAAAACCTAACTTATTGAAAAAGCAACATAATTTTCTACAAATGGTAATGAGTTTCCTTAGTATCATGAAGATAGCACCAACTCTCGAGCTGAAATCATATCATGTGTATTTGAATCGTCTTAAGCCCCTGATACTCCGTCTCCTCTTTCTCATCCTTGTAAGAATCCAGACGACACAAGGAGCATTACTATAGCAGAGGCCTGAGAGCCTCAAGTGAAACATCATAACTCCATTCTAATAATGCAGGAAACACGTTGAACGCTCTTGCCCACAGCAATCATCCAGCTAGTTAAAAAGAGTATAGAGTTCTGCTCTAAGTCAGGACAGAAAGAGAAAGTCCAAAGTCTCAGGTAAAAAACACAAAAACAATTAATATTGAATTCTGAGAATAATGGTACTAAGACACACAGGGAGGTTTCCCAAATAAACAAAAAAGAGGTAAATAATATCAAATCCCAAACACCACCTGAACTGTAATTTCTCCTCTAAAAAAAAAACTATGTCAATAACAGCTTCCCTTGTGAGCGTTTGCTATGCACCAGGCACTGTTGTTAGCAATTTCCATGGATTAAATAATTCACTATATTTCATTAAATAGAAGCTACTACTCAAAATAGTCTGCCAACTTCTCACCATGGAAGGGATGTGCATGTTTGTGCATGCTCTTAAGAAGTTCAGTGCCTACCAAATGAACTATTCCTAGAAGCTGATCAAATGATTCAACAGGTAAGTTGAAAGGAGACACTAAACCTATTTTTATTTCTAGTTCTTTCATTAAATAGTCTCTAGAAATTGTTTAAAAAGACAATTTTCAGCATTTTGCTGACTTTTGGGGGCTTGCCAATAAGGAACAAGGATCCAAGATCTAAATAATAAAATTTGATAATGCCTTGTCAATACTTTTTAATGTAAATGAAACTTTAGGAACAATTACAAGCAGACAATGACCAAGATTCATTCTGAAGTGAGTGTCAGCAGGTGTAGGAGACTGTCCATTATAGGAAAATTTAGTACAGCAATTCCCTTATTTATGTCATAAATTAAGGTTACTTTTCCATCATATTCATCACCAAGTGATATAATCTTACCAGTTCCAGTTAACAAATCAGAGAAAGCGCATTCCAAAAAGTGTTATTTTCTTCTACTTTCTCAATTAAAAACATTCCAATGTCATCATTTTAGATTTTAGGGCCTACTATTAAATTACGTTAGATAATAAAGGCATTATTTACTGAGGTCTATGGAATAAGAATAAAACTGTGTTATTCATTTGAAAGTTAAAAACCAACCAGCTTTGGAAAATCTCCTTTGGCTTATGACTATCACAAATATGTTTATAACTGGCCTTAAAGTAAATGTATAAAGACAATTTTAATTTGACATGGCATAACTATTGATTATTTTATAACCTTTCTCAATTTTCAACGATTCTATCATAATCCGAATTCTAAACAACTCAGTTCACAGGCCAAAATGCGTAGGTAGAAATTTATAGTCATGAAAAATGAACTTGGCATTATGTTATTTTTCTAAGATTTCAAAAACACAATGATTTTTCTACCTAAAAGTATAGATTGCTCTTGTTGTCCAAAGCAACCACAAATAATCTTACCACATAAGACGTATAATCACTTCTAACTATATCTGTTAGGTATTATTTATGAGTACAAATAAATAGAAATTAAACAAAAACAAGTATTTCTTGGCCTCTTTAGAATTACATATATATGTGCATACATACATACACATATATATATAAAATCCTTCTTTGATATATATATAAATACTCAAATCCTTCCTTGAGATATATATATATATATATCAAGAAGATGCTCAGAAATTACCAAGCCAGATTCACTGAACTAAACGGTGCCCTTTTCTTGCTGAGATTCATCAATGCCAATGTCATCGCTGAGCTGTTCTTCAGACCCATCATTGGCACAGTCAGTATGGATGATACGATGCTGGAAATGCTCTGTGCAAAGTCATGCTGAAGGCATGTGCCACATGAGCACAGTTCACCATGAAAGAAAAATAAAGAGCTCTGGGTAGAAGAGTGTAAAGTAGTATAAAATAAACTTTCTTATTATTTAATATATATATATATATATCTCAAAGAAGGATTTGAGTATTTACCAAGGTAATTTTATAGAGTTACTCATATTCCTGAGGGCAGAAATTAAATCAGCGATAGTTTTACTAACAGATCAGTGTAAACCAGAAATCAAAATCATGATACTGCCTTGAAATGTGAAGACCACCTGATCCCCCTAGAAATAATTTCTGTCCCAGAAAATCTGTTTATATGTCTACGATCCCTGTGGGATTTGAGGCCACCCAGTTCCACAGACCTTCAAAGTGAATTCCACGTGAGTTTCAGTGGAGGTAATGAGAACAGTAGGGTAATGAACAAGACAGCAGCACAGGAGAGCACAAAAGGGCACTTCCTGGCTGGGGATGGAAGACACCTCTACTTACTGCCAATGCTTCTCCAGATTACTAAATGCCCTTGGGAAAGCAGGTTTAGTCTTCCTGCTTGCTTTTCCTCATCTGTGAAATGAAGGGCTTGACCTAATAGGCAGAGATTAAACTGTCTGAAAAGAAGTACCAGAAATACTATGTTTTCTTTTTTCTTTTGAGAAAGAATATTGGAATTTGTCAAGGAGATTGCTGAAATTGTTATTGCATAGTCAGATAAACTGCTCTAGAGTTGATAGGCAAGCAGTTCATCAGATCTGCTTTAAACAAGGACAACTGTAGAGTGATGGAAGCGTGCTGTGTAGAGAACATCTTTGTGATATAACTGTTGCATAAACCTGAGCAATTCATTTTCCTCTTTGAACTTCAGTTTCTTTGTTAGTAATCACAGTCTTGAAAAGACTAAGTGAAATAATATATGCAAAAGCATTTGGTGAAGTATAAATTGCTGCACAAATGCAAAGTGTTTTATTGCGTACCTAAAGAGCTATCACAGTTATTAATGATCTGCTAATATTCAAGCCATTCATTTAGATTCTAACCAGACACTAAATTCCTCTCCACCCTCCTCACTCATACGCCAAATGCAACTACAGTGAGACCAGCACTGGGGCTTTTGATTAAGGAAGAAAATTTTCCTGCCTTTACTATGGAATATTTGTTTTCATCAACTTTGTCACTTTAATCTTCTTTTATTATGTTAAGGATTTAAATATTTTATCAGTACCTGCTTTTGTCTGATGAATTTGTTTGCAAATGGTTAAGCACTTTAATTGACAATTCTTTTTAAACAGCTAATGCATTGTACACCCATTATTTCTTGTCTCTTTTGCTGAGTAATTTGACAGCCATTAACATTTTTTGTTTTATTTTATGGAAAGGTTTTACCTGCATAGTTATTACTGCATTATAGAATAATCTAGCAGTCCAAGGAGAGTCACAATAGCAGCACAATTTTAAATAACAAGCAAACCTACAAAGAAAATGAACTTGTATTTATAACTTTAGAGACCCATAACTACCCATTAGGCTCAATGAACAAAGCTTCAGATATCATGGTTAATTGACATAAATAAGACACCAAGAAACTGTTGCTGTCCTCACAAACTTCAGCAAGGAAACACAGCTAGATTTGTACCTAGAGAAGCCTACATAACTTTTTCTTTCTCTCTCTCTTTTTTAAATAAGCAAAAACATCTGCCTTAAGCCCAGCAATTCTACCGATGCTATTCCTCTTGGGAGTACCAGCTCTGACAGGAAAACCATGTAACCACTCTAATTCCCTCTTCGTATTTCAGGAAATTCTGGAATTTAGAGAGAGCCATAAGTATATATGAACGAAGCTCATTTAATAGCTGCCTTTTAGTTCTGGATTTGAGGAACCACATCATTCACGAGCATTCTCAGATACATTTGTCTATCCGTTGACCCAATTGTTGAGGTTAGGTTTGCCAAGTATCTCTTAGGGTCAAAATTTACCTTAATTGTAGTCTGATCTTTACTTTTAGTGAATCCTTCCTTTTGGGATCTGTTACTTGTAATGCACAATGGTTAAAGACAGGCATTTTAAAAAGCTTTTATTCCAATAAAAAATTCTAGGTAGAAACTTGTGCTTCTCCTATTTACTCTTACCTAAAGTAGACCTGCTTTGGTTACCAGTTATATAAGCACAGTCCCCCCTCCTTATCCTCGGGGATATATTCCAAGATTCCCAGTGCAAACCTAAAACCACAGGGAGAACAGAACCCTAAGTATACTCTTTTTTTTTTTTCCCGTATACATACCCATGATAAAGTTTGATTTATAAACTAGGCACAGTAAGGGATTAGTGATAAGAACTAATAATAATATAGGACAAATGTAAAAATACACCAGCAATACTACACTTTGGGGCATTAAGTCACATAAGGGTGACTTGAAAACAAACTGTGAGAGTCAATCTGTTCAAGAGACAAATGTGTGAGTCACGATGGGGAAGAGGCTAGATAGGCTGAATCAGGGATCCTCAAACTATGGCCCACAGGCCACATGCGACCCGCCCAGGACATTTATCCAGCCCGCCAGGTGTTTTTGCCTCTGCTGCCTGTCCTGTTTAGCAGTGGACTCATCCTGGGCTGCAAAATCTGTTAGTGGAAAAACCATTGGTTGCATTCTCAAACAAAACATGTGTGGATTCACTGGAAAAGTTGCAAAAGGAGTTCCAATTTAGATTTAAAGAGCTTCATCTCCATGAATAGGACATACAGCTTTTCCATAACCCATTTTCCATTGACATTGAAAATGTGGAGGTCAGTCCCTGAAGTCACTGCCCTGGCTGCCCCTCTGCCAGCTGCTCCGGCGCCACCTTGGCTGGCATCTCTGACAGGTGGGAGCCAGGCACTGACGGGTGTGGCGGGGATGGCCCAGCGCTCCTGCGGCTCCAGCTCTGGCTCTGGCATTGGTTCTGCCCTGGCGGCGGCTTTCCAGCTTCTCTATGGGGCTGGCTTGTGGCACCCAGATGCTCTAAGAACATTTCCACTGTTGCTTGGAGTACACACGCGGTGGGATTCAGAATTCCTGGAGAATTGCCTTTGTGAGAAGCTGGAAGTATTTCTTTAAATTCTATCTCTTAGTTTTTCAAAGAAACATCAAGAAACCATGAACAACATTAGTAATGAAGAGTTTGACTGCCACTTGCGTGATGAAGGTTTTACTGCCAAGGACATTCTGGACCAAAAAAATCAATGAAGTTTCCTCTTCTGATGATAAGGATGCCTTCTATGTAGCAGACCTTGGAGATGTTCTGAAGAAACACCAAAGATGGCTAAATGCTCTTGCTCGTGTCACTCCCTTTTATGCAGTCAAATGTAATGACAGTAGAGCCATTGTGAAGACCCTCACTGCCATTGGGACAGGATTTGACTGTACTAGCAAGACTGAAATACAATGGGTTCAAAGTCTCGGGGTGCCTCCAGAGACAATTATCTATGCAAATTCTTGTAAACAAGTGTCTCAAATTAAGTATGCTGACAATAATGGGGTCCAGTGGATGACTTTTGACAGTGAAGTTGAGTTGATGAAAGTTGCCAGAGCACATCCAAAGGCCAAGTTAATTTTGCGATTGCCACTGATGATTCCAAAGCAGTTTGTTGACTCAGTGTTAAATTTGGTGCCACACTCAAAACCAGCAGACTTCTTTTGGAATGGGCAAAAGAGCTAAATATTGATGTCATTGGTGTCAGCTTCCATGTAGGAAGTGGCTGTA
>CAUYRH010063779.1:0-30062 GCA_963574655.1 Perodicticus potto | reverse complement strand
CTTTTGGTCAGGCTGGTCTCAAACTCCTGAGCTCAAGCAATCCAACCAACTCAGCCTCCCAGAGTGCTAGGATTACAGGCGTGAGCCACCACGCCCTGTACTATTTCACTTACAGGTTATAACAACTCTGAAAGGTGAGGCTTATCCTCCCTATTTTACCGATCAGGAAACTGAGGCATAGACAAGTTCACTCTTCCACTCATCTGACCAGTATTTCTTGAGCATTGCCTCTCTCTACCTCAGACATTGCTCTTGTGATTAGGGAGACAACTAAGCAAAAATAAGCAACTAACAACTAAGCAAAAAAGTGTCTTCAGGGGCGGCGCCTGTGGCTCAGTGGGTAGGGCACCAGCCCCATATACCAAGGTTGGCAGGTTCAAACCTGGCCCCGGCCAAACCGCAACAAAAACTAGCCGGGCATTGTGGCAGGTGCCTGTATCCCAGCTACTTGGGAGGCTGAGGCAAGAGAATCGCCTAAGCCCAGGAGTTGGAGGTTGCTGAGAGCTGTGTGACACCACGGCACTCTACTGAGGGCGATAAAGTGAAACTCCATCTCTACAAAAAAAAAAAAAAAAAATTTGGGCAGCTCCTGTGGCTCATCGAGTAGGGCGCCGGCCCCATATACCAAAGGTGGCGGGTTCAAACCCAGCCTCGGCTGAACTGCAAAAAAAAAAAATCTTCATAAAACTGGCAGTTTAGTGCAAAAGACACAAAACTCATTAATATACCATATGTCAAGTAGGGCACAGTGGTTCATGCCTGTAATCCTAGCCCTCTTGGAGGTTGAGATGGGTAGATCTCTTGAGCTCAGGAGTTTGAGACCAGCCTGAACAAGATCCTGTTTCTAAAAATAACAAGGTGTTGTAGCAGGCACCTGTAGTCCCAGTTACTCGGAAGGCTGAGGCAAGAGGATTACTTAAGCTCAAGAATCCGAAGTTGCTGTGAGCTATAGCACTCTACCCAGGGCAACAAAGTGAGACTGTCTCTAAAAAAAAAAATAAAAGCATATATCAAAGGCAGACAGGTGCTATAGAGAGAAATTAAGCAGAGAAAGGAGACAGGGAGGGCATGTTGGCTGGAGCAGGCTTGCTATCTTTTTTATTGTGGTAAAATACATATAGCAATTACCATTTTAAACATGTTTAGCAGACAGTTCAGTGGCCCTAAGTACATTCACACTGTTGTGCAACCATCACCACCATCCATCTCCAGAAGTTTATCTTCCCAAACTAAAACTCCACATCCATTAAACAAAACTCTCCAGCCCCTGGCAACCAGAGTTCCACTTTTGGCTACTCTAGGTACCTCGTATAAATGGAATCATACAGCATTTGTCCTTTGGTGACTGGCTTATTTTCACTTAACGTGTCCTCAAGATTCATCCCTATGGTCACTTGGGTCAGAATTTCCTTCCTGTTCAAAGCTCCATTGTATGGATAGACCACATTTTGTTTAGCCATTCATCTGTAGGTAGACACAGGGTTACCATCTTCTATACATAGTGTCCATAAAGTTCGTGTGCAATTTAAAATGTAAACGAACTTCATGGACGCCCTCTATATATAAAGCAGTTGGGAAAGAACTTAGGGTGATAGTTAAGCAGAGACCTGCCAGGAGGCAAAGGCATGAGCGTGCATATCTCTGAAGTAAAGTCTTCCTGGTGGAGGAAATGGCTAGTGCAAAGGTCAGAAGGCAGGACAAGGCTGGCGTGTGGAAGGTCCCTGGAGGGGGCCAGTGCAGAGGGGCTGAGGCAGTGGGAGAAGGTGGGACTGGAGGGGCGGGGCTGATGAGAGGAGGCGTGGCCAAAGAGGAGGGGCTCAATTGTGCAGGACTTGGGGGCCCCTGTGAGGCTTCCCTTTCTCTGAGATGAGAAGTTAGTGGAGGGTTTGAACACAGGAGTAATGATCTGATTAATCTTTAAAAAGGCTCCTTTGTGAGGGCGGCACCTGTGGCTCAAAGGAGTAAGGCTCCGGCCCCATATGCTGGAGGTGGCGGGTTCAAACCCAGCCCCGGCCAAAAACCGCAAACAAACAAACAAAAAAAAGGCTCCTTTGGCAGGAAATCATAACTTGTAACTTCCTACTAAAGTGTGGGCTAAACATAGTGACTTCCAAAGAGTATGGTATGGATACAGGAGGCAGAAAGTAACAATAGAGAAACCTGACAAACAGGGCCTTAGCCAGGTGGCTAAGATCAACATCAACAGATGTAAGCCATGTTGTATGCACATTGGATATGATGTGATGAAGTGGTACTTCACCTCTATGGTTTTCTAATAACCTGTTAACTACAGTCTCATCATGAGAAAAGTATCAGGCAAATTTCAATAGCGGGGCAGCCTACAAAATACCCTAGCAGTACTCCTCAAAACTGTCAAGGTATCAAAAACAAGGAAATCCTGAGAAACTGGCACAGCTGAGTGGAGCTGAAAGAGACACAAAAACAAAATCCTGGATCCAGACTGGGCACAGTGGTTCATGCCCAGCACTTTGGAAGGCCAAGACAGGAGGATTGCTTGAGGCCAGGAGTTTGCAACCATCCTGGGCAACATGGTGAGTTTCACCACAGTCAGATGTTTTTGTGCAATGAACAACCTGTTCAACTGTGGTAGCCCTGCCTCTGTCCCACTTCTAAATGGGGAAGGGTGGATGGGTAGAACAGCTCTAGATCCCCAGAAATAGGTTATTCCTAGGTGATTTCTACTGCTCCCCCACCATTTCTTCTCTCTGGACTTTAGTTTCCCCATTTGTAAAATGCGGGAGTCAGACTGGATCAAAGTCTATCTTGAGGGTGATACTTAGAGCCCCCAGAGAGACATCAGTCAGCCAAGGCCCAAGGCCCCACCACATCCAGTTTAGCAGAAGATCTCCCCTGTTGATATCTTAGACTTCTGCCAGGCCCCTTTTAGGAAGTTTCCACTACTAAACCATCATTTGCAAATAGCTGGGTCAGATGATTTCTAGCGTCCTGGCTCTGACTGGCTCGACCCTCAGGCCACCTTCCTCCCTCCTGCTGTGCCTCTGCCTCCCACCTCTCCTCTACGGGGGGTGCCGCAGGGAAGGGATACTGGGGCCAGGCTTCCCTCCTGGCTGTTCAGCAGGACCCAGGCCTCACCCATCACTGACCTCCGCAGTCAGCTGGTGGCCAGGAGCTTTGGTCACTGCCATCACCACAGTTGTCCATGCCCCAGCGATCGCACACCAGGCTTGGAGGGATGCACCTGCCATTCCCACAGCGGAAGTAGGCACCACAAGGTCCTGAGGTGGAAGAGGGAAGCCTGAGATGAAGATTGTGGATCAAGGCATGTGTCCCTATAGTGACAGAATGTGGAAGGTGTGGGTAGAGAAAGCCGTTATCACGGACAGGAATGTGAATGTCTCCTGGGCAGGAAGCGTCCTATCATAAGGAGGATCACTTGAGCCCTGGGGTTTGAAGTTGCAGTGAGCTATGATCACCCCACTGCACTCCAGCCTGGGCAACAGAGTGAGACCCTATCTCTAAAAATAAATAAATAGGCTGGGTGGCTCACACCTGTAATTCCAGCACTCTGGGAGGCCGAGGCGGGTGGACTGCTTGATGTTCAAGACCAGTCTGAGCAAGATCGAGACAGCTTGAACAAGAGTGAGACCCTGTCTCTACTAAAAATAGAAAATCTGAGGCAAGAGGATCGCTTGAGCCCAAGAGTTGGAAGTTGCTGTGAGTTATGATGACAGTATGGCACTCTACCCAGGGTGACAGCTTGAGACTCTGTCTCAAATAAATAAATAAATAAATAAATAAAGGCATGTAGGTGTAAAAGTGAGTGTCTATGAGAGAAAAAACACAGTAGCATGGTAACATACAGGGAGTCCTAAGTGCATGCAGAAGACGGGCAAGGTATGCCTGTAGATGTGACTGACCGCATGTGGCCCGAGGATGTGTAGTGAACCTTCTCTCATTGAAAAGGATTCAAGGAATCCAGAGTTACAAGAGGGTTTCATCACTACCACTTTCTTTTTGGAACCCAATCCTGCTGAACACAGAGAAGCTGCAACACTCTTGGCCTCCCAGGCTGACAACCGCACCTCACAGGAGACCAAAGCCACATAGGGAGAAAGGAAGAAAGTTGGCAGTGATTTCTAATCAGCTAGTGAGAGTGTTTGGAAAGCAACATTAAATAGGAATCCTGGCATGCTACAGCCTACAGCACCTAGAGAGGGGGACCCCAGGCTCCATCAGTTATGGCCCCAATGATTTAGGGTACAAATTTCCTACAGTTTATTTCAGAGCCACATACTCTAATAGGTAAAAGAGAGAGAGTCTAAAGTCCTAAATTCAGAACATGCATTATTCTAGGTAAGAAGGGTGAGACTTGACTAAAGAGACAAAGTCGCTGGAATGGAAGCTCTCCGACCAACTCACTGCTAAAGGGCTGACCAAGGCCTAGTCCTCCAAGGTCTAGTTCTTGGTAAACCTGTGGTGGCTCTCGGAGACCCCATGTTATTGCCTTAAATGGCTCACAATCCCATGTGTAAATCTCCAGTCTGAATATTCTGCCAAGGATTATGATAAAACTTCTCCGTGGTTTCGGAATCTTCTGGGCTTTGGCAGTTCATCTAGTTGGCATCACTGGAGACAACCTCTTCTGTGACACCTCCAAGTGGCTCCAATTCTAGGGGAACTCCCTGGGGCTAAAGCCTTGCCATGAGGGAGACAGCTTTTTCTGTTTGACACTACCAAGTGGCTCCAGTTCTTGGTGGAACTCCCTGGGGCTAAAGCCTTGAACTCAATTCACACACACTAGCATTAAAGTCCAGCCAGCTGGAGACTGCCTCTTCCCTGACACCACCAAGTGGCTCCAATTCTAGGGGAACTCCCTGGGGCTAAAGCCTTGAACTCAATTCAGCTGCAGGACACACACTAGCATTAAAGTCCAGCCACTTTGCTTACCAGCTGAGAGGCCTTGGGCCCTTAACCTCTGGGAGCTTGTTTCCCCACTGTGAATATCAGAGTATGAACGCTAACCCAGCAGAACTGCTGAGAGGCACAGATGAGATGTGGCGTGCAAAGGACCAAAGGCAATGCTTAATAAGCGAGTATGATTCATTTCAGTTCCCAAAGTTCCCTCTCCTTGCTGAGGGGGCTGCTGTTACTTACAGTCGTGAGTGTCCTAACCATGCCCTTCTTTTTTTTTTTTAATTTTATTTATTTATTTATTTTTTGGCCAGGGCTAGATTTGAACCCACCACCTCTAGCATATGGGGCCGCCACTCCGTTGAGCCACAGGCGCCGTCCCTTAACCATGCCCTTCTGCAAACACCTGAAGGGCTCACCTGGGACTGAGGAGCCCTTATGAACTTGACAGCATGTGTAGGTGTGCAAGGTGGTACTGTGTGCATGAGTTGTGTGTGAGTGTGCAGCGTGTGAGAGCATGTGACGGGGTCTGTGTACAAGGCTGTGGGTTATGTGGACGCGATGTGTGTGAATGTGTGGATGTCAGAGTGAGGTGTGTACATGTGTGAATGTGTGTGTGTGAACCCAAGGCAGTGTGGCCTGCATATCCATGGTAGCCAGATTTATGGGGTTGGCTCTTTGGGCCTGGAACACCTGTTGCTTACTGGGTCCCTCCAGCAGGCACCATCTCTCCACTCTGTAGGCCCCAGCTCCTCCCCCACTTCCCCAGCTCCCTGTGTCCCCTTATTCTCCGACTGCCAGCCCCGGCACCGCACCCCCACTGTGGCCCCATCCTCACCCTCAGCCTCAACTCACCTAACCGGAAAGAGGTGACTTCGCCCACGAAGTCCACGCGAGGCTGGCGACCTCTAGTGACCAGGCGCAGTCCTAGGAAGGGTCCAGAGGACACCACAGGGATGGGGATGGTCAGGCCACAAACAGGGGCCCCCAGGGCCCGGGGCGCCCCCGGCGGGCCCTCGTAGAACTGCAGGAAGGAGCCAGGGGCGCACGGGTCGGCCGAAGGGCTGGGTGCCAGGGGCGGCGGGGACGCTGGGGTCAGGCTGTAGACCAGGAAGAAGCGGAACTGGAAGCGGATCCTGTCGCCAGGGGCCGCCGCCTCTAGCCAGAGCCCGCAGTCGGTGTCCGGAACCACGAAGTAGAATCTGCGGGACGCAGAATGCGAGCGCAGCAGCAGCCCGTCCCCCTGCCACGTCTGCCCGCACAGGGCCACCAGGTCGGCTGCAGCGAAAATCACGGACTCTGGAGCTGCGCAGCAAGATCCCAAACCTGTCTCTGTCCCCTGCCCGCTGTGTGACCCCCAAACAAGTCTCTTGCCCTCTCTGAGCCTGTTTCCTCATCGATAAGCGGAGATGTGAAGCAATCTCAGAATTTTTATGACAATGAAATGATTTTTATTTTATTCAAATCCACAATCCTATTCAAAAGGCCTAAGATGTGTTTCAGAATTTTCCAGATTTTAGAAAGAGGGTATGTATGTACATGTTATATATATGCATATACAGCACATTGTATATACATATACAATGTATATACATCTCTCCAAGATGAAACATCCTCTAGACAATAATTGTCTGAACACTTATCCTTAGTGAAGTAAATTAAGACAATAAACAGTCTCCTCTCAGTTCAGGTCAAGTGTTCCCAATAAATTTCAGTCAAGAACAAATTTGGGTTTTCAGAGTTCTTTGGATTTTAGAATTGCAAATAAAGTATTGTAGACAAGATAGGCGTACAGGCCTTAGGACAGTGCCTGGCATTTAATCTGTGTTATGGAAGTGTTGGCTACTACTACAGTAATAGCCCCGTACGTAAGTTGGATGTTTGTAACTTGAGGACTGCCTGTACTCTTATTCAAGGATGGAGTAGGCACATTTGGGTTCCTGCCCACCCAAGAGCCATTCCTTGTTTCTTCTTGCTAAAAGAAGCCTTGTAATCCTAATTTTATCGGTCAAGTTTAGGGACTGATGTGTGACCCACTGGTTCAGGCCGATGAGACTTAACAAGAGGTCTGCTGGGAATTCCTAGTTAAGTTTTCCTCTCTGATTAAAAAAAAAGAGAGAGAGGGGGGCTGAAGGGAGCTGGCATTGGCACACACCTGTAAATCCTAGGACTCTGGGAGTTCCAGCCAAGAGGATCCCTTGAGCTCAGGACTTTGAGACCAGACTGAGCAAGAGCAAAACCCCATCTCTACTAAAAATAGAAAAACCTGCTAGGCGTTGTGGCAGGCGCCTGTAGTCCTAGCTACTATGGAGGCTGAGGCAGGAGGATCATTTGGACCCAGGAGTTTGAGGTTGTTGTGAGCTAGGCTTATGCCATGGCACTTTAGCCTGGCAACAGAGGATGAGAATCTGTAAAAAAAAAACAAGAATAAAATAAAAGGGCGTGTATGTGGAGAGCTATCTGATGAGGAGCCTGCTTTTCTTTCTGCTTTTGAAAGCTGTGACTGAGGATGAGATACCCAGTGCTGCAGCAGCCATCTCGAGAGGGTGAGCTCATGAGCATTACAGAGAAACACAACTGATGTAGCTGAGCTGCTGAATTAACGTTCTCTGGAATCACCTCTGACCATGCTTCTTAGGTGAAATAATAAATGCTGTTAGGATTTCAGCTCCATTTAGTTTGGTAGTTGTTACTTATAGCCCCAAACATCCTTACTACTACAAAGTTGTTGTGAGGATTAAATAAAAGAAAGTGCAAGTGCTCAAAGTAGCTTTGATTGTTTTAAGGACAGAGAGTGAAGAGGAGGTAGGTTTTCTGGGCAAGGTAGGGGCACTATTGGGTATTGAGGATCAGCCAGAATAGAGGTCTGTGGAGAAGAACTCCATCACAGCTCAAGATGTGAGAATATTTTCCCATATTTGTGCAGACCTACTAAAGCCAGAGCCACCCTGGAGACACATGGGATAACAGAGGGGTTTACAGAGTGAGTGAAGTGAGCACCTTTTATGTGCTAGGCACTGTCTAAGTGTCTTGCACAGTCTATTTCATCTTAAAGGTACACTTATAATCATCCTTTGACGGGCAAGGGGCTATTATTACTCTCATTTTACTGCTGAAGAAACTGAGAATTGAACTAATAAACTCAAGGGTACAAATGTAGGAAGTGGCAGAGTGTGTGAATGCAGGGTTGTGTGACTCCAAAGCCCACAGTATTTTCCATTGTCAAGACCTGAGCGCTGTCCTGACCATCCCTAGACCCCTACTTCTAGGTGACTTGGAGCTCTAGCCTTCCAGAGGGTTTTTCAGCCTCCTCTACCTCAAACTTCCTGGCCTAGTAGGGTAACTCCTGCTTAGGGAAATACATTCTCTCAGGGCGGTGGGGGCCTGAGCCTCCTGCATGCCCCAGCCAAGCCCCCTCATGCTCACCTGTCTCCAGAGCAGACACAGTCAGGGAAGCTGCCCCCAGCAGGAGCAGCCTTTGGGGCAGCTGCCAAAGATGAACCTCCATCCAGGCTCTGCTATGCCCACCAATGGTGCAGACCCACAGAATCTTCAGTTTGGGGTCTCTGGGGAGATACGAGGAGCGGGAGAGGCAAGTCCGCCAGGTCCTGTGGTCTCTTCACTATGATCTTTGTGCTTTCTGTTCCAGATCTTCCGCCTTTGGATCAGAATTGTGTCTAGGGGTTGCTATGGAGATTTGGGGCCAGGGCTGGAGCCTGGAGAGAGAAGGCAGGGAGGATGTCCGCTTATACCCTGTCACTCAGGAACCAGGCAACTCAGATCCGGGTTAGCCGCAGGGCTCTAGGCAAGCCACAGCCTGAGAGAGCTGCTGCCTTTCTAAATACATTGGTACCTTAGGGACTGAGCTTGAGGTTGGTCCAAGACACCAAAGCAGCGTCTCTCCCAGAGAGGGCCTACAGAGGCAGCAAGTGGGCCCAGAATCTGCTCAAGGCCTTTGCACTCACAGTCCCCTCTGCCTGGAGTGCTCTTCTCCCATAGTTGTCTGTGGCTGGCTTCTTTAGGTCATCAGGCTGCGGCTCACATGTTACCTCCACACACCAGGCTTCTCTGACCATCTTTCAATCTCAATTAGCCCTCTCCCCCCTTGTCATTCAATCACATCTCTCTGAATTTATCATCTCAGCACTCTGGAATTATTCCCCATATTGATTTCTTGTTGTATACACCTCCATTGGCTCCCACTAAGATTATGTTCCATCCATGCATGGTGGCTCATGCCTATAGTCCCAGCTATACAGAAGGCTGATGGAGGAGCCCAGGAGTTCAAGACTACAGTGAGCTGTGATTGAGTCACCGCACTCCAGCCTAGGTGACAGAATAAAATAACGTTCCATGAGTGTCTTGTTAACCTCTGACCCCTTAGGCCACAGCACTGTGCCTGGCACATAGCAGGAATCCAGGAAATAAAGAAGAATAAATATATGTCATTGAGCAAATGAGCTCCATTTTTGTGGGTCTTATTTCTCCCTATGTAAAATAAAGAGCTTGGACTAATTCAGGATTTTTTGTGTTATTAGTAGAACAATTTTTTTTTCTGAAGGTTATCTTATGTGGAACTTTAATACATATATAAAACAGAAACTTTTCAAGCCTCAGTATCTTCCTCTGTAAAATGGTATATTGATAGTTGCAACTACACAGTTATACTGTAAGGACTAAGTAACTCAGTACGAGTGGGGTACTTATAGAATAGTGTCTATCACACAGTGAAGTACCTAATGCATGTCAACTTGATGACTATTAATTTCATTATTATTGTTATTTAAACCGAGGTACTCCATTGTTTCAAGTGGAACAGGGGAAGAGCTACAGCAGCCCCCCAGTAGTAGCCCCTGAAACACCTCCTCAAAATCCCAGGACTCCATGAGAAGGTTAAAACTTCTGGATCGTATACTATGTAATGCTTCTCCCCTCTAGAGCTGACATTTGATGTGACCTTGATTTCTTCCTGTGTACAATGTCCAAGGCTAGGTCCTGAGGAACTTGGAGAAGATTCTAATCTGCCCTCAGCAGGACAGTATTTATCACGATGCTCATGAAGTTTAAGACTTAGGACCCATCCTTTGCATGGGGTTACCTGTTTTTATAAAATTTGCAAAAGTAAAAATGGTTACAGACTTTCAGTTTTGCAAGATGAAAAATTCTAGGGAACTGTTGCACAATAATGTGAATATAATTAACACTACTGAGCTGCATGCTTGAAATGGCTATGATGGTAAATTTTGTGTGTTTCTTACAATCTTTAAACATTTTGCAAACAACTGTGCACAGTGGCTGATGCCTGTAATCCGAACACTCTGGGAGGCTAAGGCCAGTGGACTGCTTGAGCTCAGGAGTTCAAGACCAGCCTGAGCAATAGTGAGACTCTGTTTTTACTAAAAAGAGAAAGACTAGCCAGATGGTGTGGGACATACCTGTAATCCCAGTTACTTGGGAGGCTGAAGCAGGATGATCACTTAAGCCTAGGAGTTCAAAGTTATACTGAGCTATGATCGTGCCACTGCACTCCAGCCAGGGTGATAAGAGTGAGCCCCTATCTCTAAAGCAAAAAAAAAGAAAAAGAAAAAAATTCTAACCATAGTCAGTTTATTTTTTTATTTTAAATTTTTTTGAAACAGAGTCTCACTTTGATACCCTAAGTAGAGTGCTGTGGTGTCATAGCTTACAGCAAACTCAGATTCTTGGGGTCAAGTGATCCTCTTGCCTCAGCCTCCGGAATAGTGGGGACTACAGGCACCCATCACAAAGCCTGGCTATTTTTAGAGACGGGGTCTTGCTCTTGCTCAGGTTGATCTGGAACTCCTGAGCTCAATCAATACACCTGCCTTGGCCTCCCAGAGTGCTGGGATTATTGGCATAAGCCACTGCGCACGGTCTTTTATTAGTTTTTTAAACTTCAGAATTTGTTTTGATTTTTTTCTCATTCTAAATAAACATGCACTTTCAAACTTGATTTTGTGTTCATAACTTCATATTTTTAAAGAAAGTCTCCACATTGTTTATGCATCAGGACCCACAAAACCTGTCCCTCAGGGAGCTCACAGTGGCCTGGTAGGGGCTTCAGATTAAACAAACAACAACAAAACCCCTAGTTGTTAAATAAATTGCAACCGTAACCATAGTAATAGGAACATAAAGTACCTGGGGGAAGTCAGGAAAGGCTTCCCAAAGGAGAATATTTTTGAGTTGGGCCCTGAAGGATGCATAGCAGTTTCCATGCAGAAATTGTACTTGAATGCATTCTAAGCTGAGGACCCAGCATATGTCAAAGCCACAGAGGAGCTTATTCTGGGAACAGGTTGGTGTGACTAAATCATGCTGCATAGAAAATGAATGGGAATGGCAATGATATTAACAATAATAGTAACTTCCTGGCCCCTTGACCAGGCTCTGTGCCTGAAATGTTCCTACCTTTCATGACTAAGGATGAACACCTTGTACATTCTTTCATAGTTCACTACTTTTAAGTGATTACAATGAGCTTACAGGCACTAGCTATGAGCTTGTCATATGCTTTATCACACATAATCATAATAATGGCTCTGCAAGAGAGCACTCTTATGAGCTCTCCATTTAAATGATGAGAAATCTGAGTGCAGGAAATGGTAATAAAGAAATAAGGTTGGTAAGGTAAGGAAGGTATAGTATTCCCTTGAGCCACACTTCTTAGCTGTATGACCCTTGGACAAGTGACTGTCTCTCTGTGTCTCAGTCTTCTGATCTACAGACTGGGAACAATACTGAAGTATCTTATTGGGAAGATTAAATTAGAAAAAGACATGTAAATTCATTCTTCATATATCACTAACCTCTATTTTAGGCATTGAAGAAACTTCAGGGAAGACTAACCTTGTGGAACTTATGCTCCAGTGGGGTGGCGGGGTAATGTGTAAAATGTATGATACATTGAACAGTGATACATACTAATGAGAAAAACGTAACACAAGTTTGGCAGACATGACACGTCAGAGGAGTGTTGAAACCTTGATAGGATAACCAGAGAAGGCCTTACTTCTTTTAAGTAAAGACCTCATAGAAATGAGAGCACCAGCCATGCAGTCAGTGTTCCAGAGAAAACAATAGTCTAGGCAGGGGAAATAGCAAATGCAAAGACCCTGAGGCAGGAGTGTGCCTGGCACAAACAAAAGCAGCTTGGAGTGAGTGACTGCAGTGATGGGGAGAGTGCTAAGAGTCAGGTCATGTGGAGCCCTAGAGGGCCTTGTAAGGACTTGGGCTTTTTCTCCAACTGAGATAAGAACCACTGGGTATAAGGCCAGATGCTGCATGACCAGAGGCTATTTCAGTAATTAGTCTAGAAATGATGGTGGCCTGGACCAGGGTAACAAGAAGTGGTCAGATTCTAGACATATTTTGAAGGTATGACAAGAGGATTTGCTGATGGGTTGGACTTGGGATGTGAAAGAAAGGGAGGAGTCACGTGGGGTTTCAATCTAGGCATCAGGGGAAAGCTGGAGTTGCATAACTGGGATGGGGAAGACTGGGGAGGAGTGGGTGTGGGGCAGAATGAGGAGCTCAGTTTTGGACACATTCAGACTGAGATGCCTATTAGACAACTCAGTCAAGGGAGAGGACGAGTGGCAATTGGATCTCCTAGTCAAGAGTTCAGGGGTGTAGTGTGGACTGGGGGTATAATTTGGGGAGCAGTGTGTACAAAGATGGTGTGAAACGGGCTGAGATTGCCATGGGAGTGAGGGCAAGAGAGAAGGGGCTCAGTCTAATACCCCTTGGTTCTGTAGGAAAATTCCCCCTAGGGGGCAGTCTAAGGCAATACAAGAATGATGCTGTTTCTGTGCATCCCAGAAACAGCCACTGGGAGGCTGCAGGATGCCTTCCAGTTTAGAGGCTCAGGATGGTGGTAGCTCTATCAAAAAGCCCAAGCTATCAGCATGGGCCTGAGGTCTCAATCTCTTCCCTCTGTGTTCTGGTCACTGTTGAGAGGGGCAACTGCCCTGCCCACTGACGTGCCTTTATTAGTCTCTAAAATAGGACAGCAAGATGGGTTTATCTCTTAAGGGCTCTTGGATATGGCTGATCCTCCTGCACAGAGAATGTCACATCTCATCTGTCACATTCTTGCATGTAACACATACTTGATACTAATAAATAATTATTCCTCAACACCAATTCCAAGCCTGGTTCTTTGAATACTCTTACTCCAGAAAATCCACGAGGTAAGTATAATCATCACTTTTTAGATATACATGAAGACACCAAAGTCCAGAGAGGTTAGGCACTTGTCCCACATAGCTCAGAAAGTGGAAGGCAGAGCAAGGACTGCCCATTTCCATGTGGCATCAGACCCTGTTTCCTTTCTATTATGTCATCCCACTTTGACCTTGAGTCCTAAAATACCTGGCCCTGTCCAAGGAGCTGGGGTACAATAATAAAGGATACACCTCTGTCTTTTGGCAGGTCAGAGCCTAGCAGACAGGCAAAGCAAAATTACAATTCAGTATTGTAAGAGCCAGGCTAAGGGAAGAGAGAGAGAGAGAGAGAGAGGAACCCAGGTGCTCTGGAGCAGAGAAGCCAGAAAATAATAAAATGAATAAGTCTTCGTAAAATTAACAAGTAATATTAATATTAATAAAAACATTATCAATGATAAATCAGTCCTAATTATTGAGTGCTTTAGTACTTGGAAGAGATTGTTTTCATGGATTAGCTCATTTATTCTTCGCAATATCCCCATGAGGAAGGTACTATTATCATCTCCATCTCACAAGTGAAGAAACCAAGGCACAAAGACGTTAAGTGTAGAGATGTTTCCTCCTGCTTCCCTTTCCCATATAACTAGGAAGTGGGGAAGCAGGAGGAATTGTCTAAGCTGAAATCTGAAGTCTGAACAGAAGCTACTAGCAAGGAAGGAGAAGGCCAACAGTGTTCCAGGCAGAAGCAGCAGCACACAGAAGCCTAGAAGGCTTGAGAGAGTCTTGTCCGTCGTTTGCTTTCACTCAGCAACATGAGAAAGTGCCCCCTTCTGGTCACACTGGACTCATGTCCCTCATGGAACACACGTGGTATTTAGGTTCAAACTACAGTGAAGGGATAGATCAGAATTTGAACTCAGGGTCTGTCTTCCAAATTTATGTGCTTTCCATGACAACAATATTAAGCAAGCTTTCTCAATATCAAGCTACATGGGGAGACAGTTCTTCCCTCTCTGATACACATATATTTATTGGTAGAGATTGTTCTTTTTTTTTTTTCCCTGAGACAGAGTCTCGCTCTGTAGCCCTTGGTAGAATGCCGTGGCGTCACAGCTCACAACAACCTCCAAGTCTTGGGTTTAAGCGATTCTCTTGCCTCAGCCTCCCAAGTAGCTGGGACTACAGGTGCCCACCACAACGCCTGCCTATTTTTAGACATGAGGTCTTGCTCTGGATCAGGCTGGTCTTGAACCTGTGAGCTCAGGCAATCCACCCACCTTGGCCTCCCAAGTGCTGGGTAGAGGTTGTTAATTTCCCCCACAGTACAAGATTCAAGGATGAAATAATGAGATCTTTACTACATTAGAAGAAAGAAGGCATAATTAGACAAATAAAAGTCCCCATAAGTCACTAGTGTTGCTAGAAGAAAAATGGAGATTGACAAGAGACAATAGAAATAAAAATAAAATACAATACGTAGGCAACATAGTTGAGACCCCGTCTCTATAAAAAATTAGGCCAGGTGCAGTGACTCATGACTGTAATTCTAACACTTTGGAAAGCCAAAGTAGGAGGATCATTGAAGCCACCATATAGTGAGACCTCATCTCCACATTTTTTTTTGTTTTAAATAGCTGGGCGTTGTGGCAGGTGCCTGTAGTACCAGCTACTTGGGAGGTGGAGGCAGGAGAATCGCTTGATCCCAGGAGTTGGAGGTTGCTGTGAGCCGTGATGCTACGGCACTCTACCCAGGGCGACAGCTTGAGGCTCTGTCTCAAAAAAAAAAAAAAAAATAGGGCGGTGCCTGTGGCTCAGAGGAGTAGGGCGCCAGCCCCATATGCCGGAGGTGGCGAGTTCAAACCCAGCCCTGGGCCACCCCCCCAAAAAAAATAAATAAAAAAGAAAAAGAAAGAGTCTCACTTTGCTGCCCTTGGTAGAATGCCAGGGCATCACAGCTCACAGCAACTTCAAACTCCTGGGCTGAAGCAATCCTCTTGGCTTAGCCTTCTGAGTAGCTAGGACTACAGGTGCCCACCACAACACCTGACTATTTTCTTTAGAGACAGAGCTCTTGCTCAGGCTGGTCTTGTACTCTTGAGCACAAGCAATCCACCTGCCTCTGCATTCCAGAGTGCTAGGATTACAGGTGTGAACCACTGAGCCCAGCCACAAAAACATTTTATTTATTTATTTATTTATTTATTTTATTTATTTATTTATTTTGAGACAGAGCCTCAAGCTGTCACCCTGGATAGAGTGCCATGGCATCACAGCTCACAGCAACCTCCAATTCCTGGACTCAAGCAAGTCTCCTGCCTCCACCTCCCAAGTAGCTGGGACTACAGGCGCCCGCCACAACGCCCGGCCATTTTTTGGTTGCAGCCGTCATTGTTGTTTGGCAGGCCCAGGCTGGATTCAAACCAGCCAGCTCAAGTGTACATGGCTGGCGCCTTAGCCCGTTGAGCCACAGGCGCTGAGCCGCACAAAAACATTTTAAAATTATTAGCTGGACATGGTGGTACTTGACTATAGTCTCAGCTACTTACTCAAGAGGCTGAGACAAGAAGATTGCTTCAGCCCAGGAGTTTGAGGTTGCAGTAAACTATGACGGCACCACTGCATTCCAGCCTGTGTAACAGAGAGAGACTCTCCCTATATCTACAAAAAAAAAAAAAGGAAAAAAATTTTAAACCAGCTGGGCACAGTGGCACACACCGGTAATCCTAGCTACGCAGGAGGCTAAGGCAGGAGGATAACTTGAGCCTAGGAATCCCAGGCTACAGTGAACTATGATTATATCATTGTACTCCAACCTGAGCAACAGAGTGAGACCCTGTCTCTAAAAGAGTAAAACTAGACTTGGCTCAAGCAGCTAACACTCTACCACATACACCAGAGCTAGAGGTTTCGAATCTGGCCCGGGCCTGCCAAACAATAACTACAACCAAAAAAAAAAAAAAATAGCTGGGCGTTGTGGCAGGTGTCTGTAGTCCCAGCTACTTGGGAGGCTGAGGCAAGAGACTCACTTAAATTAAGCTCAGGAGTTGGAGGTTGCTGTGAGCTGTGATGCCACTGCACTCTATCCAGGGTGACAGCTTGAGGCTCTGTCTCAAAAAAAATAAAATAAAATAAAATAAAGTTGCACTTATTAAAAAAAAAATCATTTCTATTTCAAATAAATGTTTTATCCTCAAAAAAAAAAGAAAAGCTCATACAATAGGTCAAATGATAGGACACCAAGTGATAGGGTTATTTGCTATTAGAAAAAACACTTTCCAGCTCAGTGCCTGTAGCTCAAGTGGCTAAGGCACTAGCCACATACAGTAAAACTGGCAGGTTCGAATCCAGCCTGGGCCTGCCAAACAACAATGACAACTACAACCAAGAAATAGCCAGGCGTAGTGATGGGCACCTGTAGTCCCAGCTACTTGGGAGGCTGAGGCAAGAGGATCACTTAAAACCCAAGAGTTGGAGGTTGCTGTGAGCAGTGAAGCCACAGCACTCTACCCCAGGGTGACAGCTTAAGACTCTGTTTCAAAAAAAAAAAAAGAAAAGAAAAGAAAAAACACTTTCCATGTTAAATATTCTTTTACAATATTATCAAATCACTAGGGATTAAAATCCAAGACTTCCCTAAGTATCAGACAACAGACATCCTTAGATGAACAAGAGGGTGGCTGGCATTACATCCTACTTACTCTGAGCACCTACACTAACAAAGAAAAGAGATTTCAATGACTCATGGACATGCTGATTGGTCAGCAGGAGTTAAGACTCCGAAGATCAGGCATAGTGTCATTTCAGCTTATTGGACAAAGTGATTTCTAATACAGAAAACTAACCCAATAGAGAAAAAGGGCACTGGTTACATTCCTTGCACTTCAGGATGCAGAGAAAAGATTGCTGGTAGCCCCAAAATAAGAACCAAGCAACCCATCCTAGCATGAGCTAGACTGTGTTCTAAGTGAACAAAGGGATAGCCCTAAGTACTACCCACCTAGAATGGAAGTATATCGTACATAATGGAAAGGACAAAGCCAGGTCCCAATGATACATTAAAGGCACATGAGGTAGTGTCATAACTGTTGCTGAGCTTGCTCCATGAGCAGAGAGAGCAGGGAACACCTTGACCACTACTCCTGGGGACAGCAGCTTCCTGGCACAGCTAATATGCTTCATAGATGGTCTTACTTCACTCATAGGGATCAAGTAGAAAGTAGCATCCCTAAATTCAATCATAGGGGAAACCCTTATAAGTGGAAATACAGACAGGTCAACCTAATATGATTAATTAAAATCAACACAACTGGCTTGGCACCTGTTGCTCAGAGGGTAGGGAGCCAGCCACATACACCGGGGCTGGCAGATTTGAACCCAGCCCAGGCCTGCCAAACAACAATGACAACAACAACAACAACAAAAATAGTTGGGCATTGTGGCGGGCACCTGTAGTCCCAGCTACTCAGGAGGCTGAGGCAAGAGAATCGCTCAAGCCCAAGAGTTTGAGGTTGCTGTGAGCTGTGACGCCAAGGCACTCTACCAAGGGTGACATAGTGAGACTCTGTCTCAAAAAAATAATAATAATAAAATAAAATCAACACAACTGTCAGTAAGTCATAACTTATAGAAAGGACATCCAGGCCTTGGGCAGTAGCTAAGGCCTAACTGAAAATTTGGTGCTTAAAGCAGGAAATAATTGTCTAATAAAAATACAGCTGGGAGCGGTGCCTGTGGCTCATTGAGTAGGGCGCTGGCCCCATATACCGAAGGTGGCGGGTTCAAACCCGGCCTCGACCGACCTGCAAAACAGAAAAATAGCCGGGCTTTGTGGCGGGCGCCTGTAGTCCCAGCTATTCGGGAGGCTGAGGCAAGAGAATTGCCTAAGCCCAGGAGTTGGAGGTTGCTGTGAGAGTGACGCCACGGCACTCTACTGAGGGTGATAAAATGAGACTCTGTCTCTACAAAAAAAAAAAAAAAAATACAGCTGGTATGGAGGAAACCAATAGGGGAGAATATAAATCAGATGTGATCTCACATATCAGGAGATCATATCTCAGCACCCAAAAACATAAAGTAAATAAATTGACCAGGAGTATAACATTAAAAATGTTCAATTAACAAAAATACTAGTTTGATAGGTTCCCAAATAAATGGACATTTGTGCACAAACTCATCCATTTAATGAGAGAAAGATATTCCTAAAACAACAGAAGCTAATAAACTGTCAATTTGCCAACCTTTTCTATTGTCACTTGAACCTTGACAAACAAGCCAAATATCTATCCAAGGGTAAATATGTTAGATAGAATACATTGAAGCTATGACAGAGTCACGTGGAAAACTTACATGCCTGTGGCAAATATTTCATTAGGTTTGATATTTACACAGATGCCTAATTCACAATGCCAGACCTACAGTCACTTATCAGTGCCTGTGCAACCCCTCAAGCCCCAGATCACAGAATCAAATTAAGGAACACACTTTATACTAAGGAAGTGGGCCTAGGCCATTAGGAAAAAAATCTTACAGAACTTCCCCATGTCTCATAATCCCACAGCAGCAGAAATGGGGAAAAAAAGTCTTAATGGACCAGACTAATGGTGAAATAAATGGAAAATGGAAGACTATTATAAGTTATTTAAATTACATAGTAAACACCTGTCTTCCTGACATCTTAGAGCTATTCAAATAGCCAAAATATAGTCTAACAATGAAGTTAAAAGACAGGCTGGGCACAGTGGCTCACGCCTGTAATCCTAGCACTTGGGAGGCTGTTGTAGGTGGACTGCTTGAGGTCAGGAGTTCAAGGCCAGCCTGAGCAAAAGTCAGACTCTGTCTCCACTAAAAATAGAAAAACTAGAGGGGCATTGTGGTGGGCACCTGTAGTTCCAGCTTCTTGGGAGGCTGAGGCAAGAGGATGGCTTGAGCCTAAGAGTTTGAGGTTGCTCTTAGCTGTGATGATGCCAGGGCACTCTACCCAGGAGGACAGAGTGAGACTCTGCCTAAAAAAAAAAAAAATGAAATAAATAGATAAAATAAAGTTTAAAGACATTAAATTTAAAAAATATGGAAGAATGAGAGTAGAAATACAAGAAAAAAGCCATTTACGGCTTATAAAAAAGCCATTTACGGCTGGGTGCCCATAGCTCAGTGGTTACGGTGCCAACCACATATACCGGGGCTGGTAAATTCAAAACTGACCTGCGCCTGCTAAAACAGAAAATAAAACAAACAAAAAATAGCCGGGTGTTGTGGTGGGTGCCTATAGTTCTAGCTCCTAGGGAGGCTGAGGAAAGAGGATCGCTTGAGCCCCAGAGTTTGAAGTTACTGTGAGCTATGACACTGTGGCACTCTACTGAGGGTGATAAAATGAGACTATTTCAAAAAAAAGAAAAAAGCCATTTACAATGACAATCCTATATGACTTTAATATTATCATCCAAATAATCTGACACTATGCACCCATTTTTTTTTCCATAAATAGACGGATCATAATTCATCAGGTTGATTTCACAACCTGATTGCCAAAGGGATGAATACACAGTTCACCTAAGGGTAAACACCCAGCCGAGTATGAAGGCTCATGACTGTAATCCTAGCACTCCGGAAGGTAAAGGCAGAGGATTGCTTGAACTGAGGAGTTTGAGATTTGCCTGAGCCAGAGCAAGACCCCATCTCCATTAAAAAGAAAAATTAGCCAGGTGTCATGGTACGGGCCTGTAGGCCCAGCTACTTGGGAGGCTGAGGCAGGAGAATAGCTGGAACCCAAGAGTTTGAGGTTGCCTTGAGCTAGGCTGATGTTAGGGCACACTAGTCTGGGGCAAAAGAGTGAAACTCTGTCTCAAAAAAAAAAAAACAGTTAACTAGAAAATGCAAAATTATATATGTGGCTCATATTTCTGTTGGACACTTGGACAGTGCTGGGACAGATAACTCTTTCAATTAATTTACAGTGAAGGGAGCCAAGAAATGATAAGGAAGAAGATAGAGAAGGTGGCCATTCTCACCTTTAAACTTTCCTCTCTAAGCTTCTGAGATACTCAGTTCTTCTGATTCTTCTTATATCTAACAATTGTTTGTCTCGACCTTCTTCTTAGGTGTTTCTCATCTTCCAGTCACTTATTAGGTAAAGAAGCAGGCTCTGTGGCTGTGTAGGGTAGACGTATTCCAAGTGAAGGAAACAGCAAATGGCAAAGGCCCTTGGGCAAGAGGCTGTTTGGGTAATTATGGAACAGGGAGAAAGGTAGTGTTATTGAAGCACAGTTGCAGGGAGGGAGAATGTTAGGAAATGAGGTCTGAGCAGGGAAGTATAGTGGGAGAGTCTTTGTCATTTATTCTGAATGGGTTGGGAAGTCTTCGGAGTTTTTTTGAAGAATTACACATGTGGCTACATGCCAAGAACAGACTATCAAGAGGTAAGGGTGGAAAGAGATATCAGTTAGGAAGCTTTTACAATAATCCAGGTGAGAGACCCAAGTGGTAATGATAATAGTACAGTGATTTGATTCTATATATATTTTAAAGGCACAGCTGATAGTTTTTGTGGAAGGACTCGACAAGGATGAAAGAGAAGAGAGAAGTACGCTTGAAGTTGTCACCTACTAAGATGGATAAAGATTACAGAAAGGTATTTGGGGAGAGGGGAGGTTGGAAATGGAGTAAGGATCTGCTTACACCTGTAATCCCAGAACTTTGGGAGGTTCTCTTGAGACTAGTAATTCAAGACCAGCTTGGGTAACAGATCAATACCTTGTCTCAGCCAGGCCTGGTGCTCAACCTATAATCCCAGCACTCTGGGAGGCTAAGGTGGGTGGATAGCTTAAGCTCAGGAGTTGAGACCAGCCTGAGCAAGAGCAAGACCCCATCTCTAGAAACTAGTTGGGCATTATGGTGGGTGCCTGTAGTCCCAGCTACCTTGGGAGGCTGAGGCAAGAAGATCACTTGATCCCAAGAGTTTGAGGTTGCTGTGAGCTATGACACCATGGCACTCTACCAAGGGTGACAAAGTAAGACTCTGTCTCAAAAAAAGAAAAAAAATTATTTTTTTTGAGACGGAGTCTTAGTCACCCTTGGGTTGAGTGCTATGGTGTCATAACTCACAATAACCTCAAAGTCTTGGGCTCAAATGAACCTCTTTCCACAGCCTCCTAAGTAGCTCAGACTATGGTGCCTGCCACAACACTAAGCTAGTTTTTTTAATTTTTATCAGAGACAACAGGGGTGTGGGAATAGGGGCTTGGAGGGGTGTTTCTTTGCTGAGGCTGGTCTCAAACTCCTGACTCCAGGTGATCCACCTGCCCCTGCCTCCCAGAGTGCTAGGATTACAGGTGTGAGCCACCATACTCAGTCAAAAATAAATAATTTTTTTAAAAAGATATGTTTTTGAACCTTATCTATTATGAGATAAGTAAGCGTGAGGTATCTATTGCACCATAGAGAGGCCAAATAAATAGCAGGATACATAAGTCTGCCATTTTAGAAAGTAGGTCAGGTCTGGAGATATGAATCTTGGAGTCACACACACATAATAGGTATTTAAAGCCACAGGAGGAGACAAGATCACCCAGGGCACAAATGTAGAAGAGAGGTCCAAAGGACTGAACTCTAGGCCACTCAAGTTTACAGGTTATAGAGATGAGAAAGCAGCAGCAAAGGAAACCAAAAAGGAATGGCTAGTGACTTAAAAGAAAACCAGGAGAGAGAGGTGTCCTCAGAGTCAAGAGGAGAAAGTGTTTCCCAGAGGAAGAAGTCAATAACTAGGTCAAATGCTGCTGAAAGGTCTAGCAAAATACAGTATGAGCTTATCACTGGATTTAACCATGTGGAGGCCATTGGTGACCTTCATATGAGTAGTTTGGGGAATGACAGAGTCAAGAACCTGATTTGAAACAAGTTTAAGGAAGAGTAGGAGAAGGAAAGCTGCAGTTAGGAAACACTTTGGTAAACTAAAATAAAATCTTAAATCCTCCAGCTGAGTGAATGGACCCCTCTCTTGTCCCAGAGGACCGCAGAAATACCCTAACTCTGAGTCACTGGTGATGGGAAGGGAGGTCACATATGACTCTCCTTGCCCCCTTGTCTTCTTGGAGATATTCTTTGTTAACTCACTAATGGGCTTGGGACTATGCAAAACTTAAACCACACCTGCATTAATTTACTTAACAGGTCACTTGAGTCTGGGTTAAATGTGTGGTGGCTTATCTCTGATTAATAGACTTCCTTAACTTAAAACATTCCAAACTTTTAGACAAAGCTTCATTTCTTTAGCAAATTAAAAATCAAAGAATCTTTAAACACATCTACAACCAGTAATGCCCACTTCAAGATATCTTATCTTTTTTTGCCAAACCAATATGCACCTTCCATGTATTGATGTGTGTATGATTTTATGTGTAATTCTTATCTCCCTGAAATGTATAAAAGCACAAACTGTAACCCAAATACACTGACACCATGTGCTCACATTTGGCTCAGAATAAACCTCTTTAAACTATCTTCCAGGGTTTGAATTCCTTTTCCTGACATTTTCTAGGAGTTTTGCAAAGGGTAGCAGAAAAATGGGACAGTGGCTGGAGGGCAATGTGGGAATCAACAGAGAGTTTGTTAAACTTGGGAGAAAGTACAGCATATTTGAATGCTGTTGAGAATGATCCCGTAGAGACTGAAAATTCATGATGCAGGAGCAATATATCCCCCAAGATTGAGAATGTTAAGGCTACATCAGAAGAACAAGGACAAGTAGTTTGAGAAGGAAAGGGAGGTTTATTAATTTGCCTTGCTGGCAAATAAGGAGGATGGAGACTTGCGTTAAAGTGCCATTGTCCTATAAGTAAGCAGACATACAGGAAGGATTTTCAGCTTCAGGGTGTGGTTAACTATAGTTGATGGTTCTGATCCATCCCATCTCCAGGGAAGACCTCCACCTTGGACAATTCTGTTGAGCCATCTCCTGAGGTACAAGGCACAAAGAACACTCCCCTAAACCTCTGATCCTTGATCTTCCCGGCAACACTGTCCTGATATGGATGTCCCTGACGCATCTGATAAGCAACATATGCAAAATTGAAATAAACTTCCTCTTTCTAAATTCGCTCCTTCTTCTGTAGTATCTATTTCATTTGGTAGAATATTCATTTACCTATCCAAGTTAGGATACTGACATATGGTAGTTGAGGGCATGGTGGATGATAATTCACTTCTTCATCAAGTGAGGTAACTGATGACACAGGGAACTGTGGGTAAGAAGGAAAGGGCTATGACCAAGGCTTGAAGGTCAATAACAGAAAAACGAAGAGATATTGGTCAATATCATCAAGTTGTAGTAACTCTATATTCTAAATATCTTTCAAATTTGTCTCATTCTATACCTATCCCAGTTCAGATCTTCATTGTCTTTGGCCTATATTATAGTAATAGTCTAATAGGAGTTTTTTCTGCCTTTAATCTTGACCCAGGCTGAAAAAAACTATACAAAGCGCAAAACTCCATTATATTATTCAACAGTTTTAAACCTTTTAATCAATCCCTTGGATAAGCCTTTTCTCTTAGGCTGTCTCAGATTTGGGGGCCCTTCTCTCCTCTTGGTTCCCATCGTCTGGAGTGGTGCCTTTCTTCTTCTAAACTAGCTAAGTTCTACACCTCTTTTAAGGGTGGAGTTAGGGGTAGCTTCCGGGAATCCCTTTCCCAAGTACTCCAAGACTCCCTAAGGCTGGGAAGGGTACTGTATTTTGTTTGTACCGCTCACCCCTCACCTAGCCCAGGGACTACAGGCAGGGACTACATCTTATATTTGTCAAGGCAGGGACTACATCTTATATTTGTCAAGAGCCTTCAGTGAAGGTTTGTCTAAAGAGTCAAGTCCAAGGTTATGCGGCAACTGGTAGCCAGTGTAGCCAAAAATTAGTGCTTAGAGTCTAAGATTAGACCCTGCAGGGCTCTGTTACTCAAACGTAAAGTTCTCAAACATCCTCATTCAGGCACAGTTTTTACTTATATCTCTGAACAGGAGATGAAGAAAGGAAAGGTTTTTAAACCCTGAAACTGGAGAAGAGCTTCTCAAAAGAAGGAAATCATCACTCAGAGATAAGTCGGATGTAGCCCAGCGCTAACCTGACTCGGCTCAACAAGGAAAGCACGTCCCCACCTCCTACCCAAACTGCGATGCACCGAGCCCTCCCACCTCGAAGACTACAAATCCCAGAATGCCTCAAATTCAGTGAGTGACAGGACGCAGAGCATGCCGGGACACGTAGTCCCGTTCTAGCTCAGGAAAAGCCCAGAACGTCCCGTGACGTCACGAGCGCTCGGGAAAGTAATCGGAACCGGTCCAAGCTCAAGTTAAATCTTCGTCCAGCGAGCCTGGCTCCTTTGGTGACCTGGTTTCTACCCCAAACTGCAGGTCCCACCCCGCAGTTTAGGCTGACCTATGGTGTGCGTTGAGTAACCTCTCACGTGAATCTTGCACAGTTAAAGGGGAAGTACCAGATACAAGAATACTTGGCCTTCCGCCCTTAAGGCGGAGGCTCGTTAAGAGTAGTGGTATTCAGGACGCTATCCTGACCAGGGTCTGAGGCGCTGCTTCCCCAGCACGGCTGGTAAGGACGTAGTGCCTCAAACATACACTCCCTTCCTCCGTCGGTCGAGGCACAAGAGACGCAGAGAATTCTGGGAACGCGCATGCGCCCACCGCGGCGGGGAGTATACCTCCAACGTCCGCGGGCGCGGGGGGTGTCGGGTGTCTTCGGCGGCGCTTTGCGGCCAGTCGTGCGGGTCGGGCGCGGGCGGGCGCGGCGGCAGTGGCGCGCACAGGTGATTGACTGGCCAGCTGCCTGAGGGAGCGCCGGGTCCTCACTGTTGGCAGGTGGCGGAGACCATTTGGGCGGCGGCGGAGGAGGTGGCGGCGGCAGTGGCGGCCCGGCGCGGGAGGCGCTTCTCGGGCCAAGGCCATGGCCCCGCGGTTGCAGCTGGAGAAGGCGGCCTGGCGCTGGGCGGAGACGGTGCGGCCCGAGGAGGTGTCGCAGGAGCACATCGAGACAGCCTACCGCATCTGGCTGGAACCTTGCATCCGTGGCGTGTGCAGGTGAGGCCCGCGCACCCGTCCTCGCGGGCTCCTCGCGCCGGATCTTGGAAAGCCAGGGCAGGGTGGGGGGAAGGAAGACGGCGACCTATTGCGTGCATTTGGGAGGCACCGAGAAGTGCGAGGTGGAGTTTTCCCCCTTTTCGCCGCTTGGGCGACCTGAGATACGCAGGCTTCCCGAGCTCTGCACGGAGGTGATGCTCGTGAAAGCCCATTAGAAAGGTTTTGGGTTCCCATTCAGAAGATGGCGGTGGAGATGAAGGCAGGAGCCGAGAGCTTAGCAAGCGTATATATGGTTGGTATACTTGGCCGAAAAGCAGTCGGCTTTTTCGTTTGTAAGAAGGAACTTCTTGAAAGTGGGCTTCAATCACAGTATATCTTGCATTAGTGTTGACGCCGATGGCCAGATCATCTTAGTAATATTTTTGGAGAGGAAACCTTTAGAAAAACCTATGGTTATACTACGTCATTGGCACAATGCATTACCAGTTGACCTTCTCTCACTCGTTTATCTAGTATTCTTAGGCTTATTTTGGTCGTTCTGACTGGACACCACTTTACTGAGTACGAGCTGCGAAAGTGCTGTCCTTCACTAATGCCAAGCCCCTGGACCTTGCTTTTCCTTAACCTCTCTTTTAGATTGACTCCTTAGGCTTCGTGCCTGTTCCCTGTTTCCACCTTGTAACGCGGGAACTGTAGTTTTTGTTCCGGAATGTTGTTGAATTGATTTGGCTAACCCGGGCATGCTCAGTAGCCTTCTTTCAGCAGGCATTTAGTAAATGCTTTCTGGAGTTTTTATATTCCACTGGGGGATTCAGAAGGAATGGAAGTCACGGGTTCTGTCTTTGGAACTTAAAAGTTTGGTTTGAAAAGTGAAACAAGTTAGGGAGCTTCCGTAAAGCAAACGAATAATTCCAAGCTCCGGGCGTCTGGCTCACAAGAAGGGCAAATCTGACTCTGAAATAAGTACTGTAATGACAAAAGTCTGTGTGTAATAGAAATTACCAAGCTTCAGACAGTTTGTCAACATAATTAGATTCCAGAGTAATCAAAAATGTAAACTGTCACTATAACAGTCTGATTTTAACAGAATTAGAGGCGATAAGGGGAGTGTCATGGAGGTGAGTTTTAAGCTGCAATTGCAACATACCTATTTTTTCTAAAACAGCTTTATTGTGGTATAATTTACATACCATAAGATTAACTGATTTAAAGTACACAATTTGTTAGTTTTTAGTATATTCAATAGAGTTGTTCAGTCATCAACAAAATTTTATGTATGTATGTATGTATTTTTTATTGAGATGGTGTCTTACTCTGTTGCCCCAGGCTAGAGTGCAATGGCATCAGCCTAGCTCACAGCAACCTCAAACTCCTGGATTCAAGGAATCCTCCTGCCTCAGTCTCCCAAGTAGCTGGGACCACAGACATCTGCCACAATGCCTTGCAGATTTTTCTATTTTTAGTAGAGACAGGGTCTGTTGCTCAGGCTGGTCTCAGTCTTTGGCTAAAGGGATCCTCCTGCCTCAGCCTCCTAGAGTGCTAGTATTACAGGCATGAGCCATCATGCCCAGCTCTGGTTTTCCAGTTTTTGATACCATAAACAGTGCTGCTGTGAACATCCCTGTGCATGTTTCTAGAGTTGCAAGATGAAAAATTGCTGGGGTAAAAGGCATGACCATTTAAAAAGTTTATTTTTATTTTTTTAAGAGATGGATTTTTTTTCTTACTTACACTGGTCTTGAACTTTGGAGCTCAAGGGATCCTCCAGCCTCAGCCTCCCAGAGTGCTGGGATTATAGACATGAGCCACCATGCCTGGCCCAAGACCATTTAAAATTTTGATAGATGGGTTGAGTTCATACTGTTTAACCCTCTGAGTGTCCGTATTACCTACTCAAGGCATTCCTATTTCTAATACCTATCTGATTAGTGAAAAATAGCATCTTACTTTCATTTGCTCTTTTTTGCTGGTGGCATTGAGAATCTTTTTGTATTTACTGGTCATTTGTATTTTTCCTGTGAATTGTGTGTTCTGAATTGCTGGTAATTTTCTTATTGCTTTTTCAAGAGCTTATTGAATGTTGCTGTTGATTGTTTTAGATTTTTTTTTTGCTTTGTAGGTTTTCTTTTTCTTTTGGTGTGTGAAAACATTCTTATGTGGTAAAATTTATGACTCATTTATTTATGGTTTTGGGATTTCCCAGTTCCAAAATTATAGTCACTCATGGTATGGTGGCTCGCACCTGTAACTCCAGCACTTTGGAAGGCTGAGGTAGGAGGATTGCTTGAGGCCAGGAGTTCTAGATCGACCTGGGCAATGTAGTTAGACAACATCTTTACAAAAATTTAAAAAATTAGCTGTGTATGGTGGCATGAACTCATAGTCTTAGCTGCTTGGGAGGCTGAGGTAGGAAGATTGCTGGAGTCTAGGATTTAAGGCTGCTGTGAGCTGTGATCCTACCATTGCATTTCAGCGACAAGATCATGTCTCTTAAAAACAAATCACTTGTGTTTTGTTGTAGTATCAATGGTTTCTTTTTATGCAATCTTTGTCTTTTTAGAATTTAATATGATTTAGGGATTGAGATAGAGGTTCATCTTTGTTTATTTTGCTTTTTACTCAGTTGTCTTAAACCATTTATTGAACAATCCAGTGTTTTCCTTTGATGTTACTTCATTAAAAAAAACCCACACCCTTATTGACAAATTCCTGCATCTATTAGTGTTCATTTCTCAGCTCTGTTCTCTTCCATTGGTTAACTGCATTGAATATCTCTGTACTAGGACCACAGTTCTGATTATTTAATGATGTTTTTAAAACATCTGATAAGGCAAGACCCTTTTTAATTCCTTTGAGAATTTTTCTAATGGTTCTTTAAGAATTAAAATTTATACAAATTTTAACAATAACACTTGGTGAATTATTGCAAAAGAAACATATCATGTAGGCACAGTGGCTCACACCTATAATCCTAAAACTCTGGGAGACTGAGGCATGTGGATATGCTTGAGCTCAGGAGTTCAAGACCACCCTGAGCAACAGTGAGACCTTGTCTCTACTAATCATAGAAAAACTAGCTGGGCATTGTGGCAAGTGTTTGTAGTCTCAACTACTTGGGAGGCTGAGGCAAGAGGAGCTCTTAAGCTCAAGAGTTTGAAGTTGTTGTAAGCTATGATGACCCAGAACCACAGAGTACGACTCTATCTCAAAACACACACACACAACAAACAAAAACAAACCTAAGAAACATACCATGTATCTACCACCCACAATCATAGCATTAGTAGCACTCCTGGTTACCCCCTTCTTCCATTTTCTCCTCTGGTTACTTCCATCTCCTCCTTCTCCTTAAAGTTAACCACTACCCTTACTTTGAACACTGCAGACTATTTTGCTTATATTGAATTTTATATACAGTTATACATTGTGGTTTTTTCTGTGTCTGGTTTCTTTTGTTCAACATTGTAAGATTCATCCACATCCTGGGTAGGAGTAGTGTTCATTGTTGGTGCTGTATAATATTCTATTGTGTGTCTATATGCTATATAATATATTCTCTTCTGGTGGTGGTCATTTAGAATTTTCCCAATATTTGGCCATCATGAATAAGGCTGCAATGAACATTTTGCACATATCTTTGGGTGTAGTGTTTTTGATAAGAGGAATTACTAGTTCATAAATGTTTATTTAGTTTTAGTAGAAAATGCCAAACCATTTTCCAAAATGGTATACCACATTCTACTCTCATGAGCAGTGCATGAGAGTTCCAATTGCTACACATTCTCACTAACATTTAGTAGAATCTTTTTAATTTTAGCCATTATGGTGGATATAACAGGTATCTCATTGTGGGTTTAATTTGCATTTCTCCAGTGACCAGTAAAGTTGACCCCTTTTATATTTGACTATTTGCACATGCTCTCGTGAGGTACTTAAGTCTCTTGTCCAGTTTTTTCTGTTTGATTATCTTTTTTTTGTTGATTGTAGAGTTCTTTAGTCTGCATACTGACACTTCGCTGAATATACATAAAGTAGGTATCTTCTACTCTTGCCTTTTTATTCTCTCAATGGTATCTTTTGAAGAAGTTATAATTTGATGAATAGAAGTTATAATTTTGGTATAGCCCAGTTAATCAATATTTTCTGGCTGGGGGCAGTGACTCACATCTGTAATCCCAGTGATTTGGTAGGCCAAGGTAAGAGGATCACTTGAGGCCAGGAGTTCTAGACCAGCCTGAGCAACATAGGGAGACCCTGTCTCTACCAAAAAAAAATTTAAGATTAGTGCTTTGTGTGTATTGTCAGTTCAGAAATCTTTACCTTCCCCATGATCCTACATATGCTCCTGTGTTATCTTCTATAAGTTGTATTGCTTTATCTTTCATAGGAATTGATTGCTTATTCTCATTAGTTTGGAAATAAGATCATAGAAGAATTTAGGGTTACCTGCTGTCTATGACCTTAGCAAAGTAGAATAGGGTTTGATGACTGCTAATGATAAAGATGTCTGATACTAGCTTTTAAATGAAAGGGAAGGACGGGAAGACGCCATAGGAAAACAAACCATAGGGAAATTAAACAAATGCTGAGGCTTTGTCTGTGTGTTTTGAAAAACAATATTGTTGTCTCGGCGCCTGTGGCTCAATGGGCTAAGGCGCCAGCCACGTACACCTGAGCTGGCGGGTTCAAATCCAGCCCGGACCGCCAAACAACAATGACAGTTGCAACCAAAAAATGGCCGGGCGTTGTGGTGGGCGCCTGTAGTCCCAGCTACTTGGGAGGCAGAGGCAGGAGACTCGCTTGAGCCCAGGAATTGGAGGTTGCTGTGAGCTGTGATGCCATGGCACTCTATCCAGGTTGACAGCTTGAGGCTCTGTCTCAAAAAAGAAAAAGAAAAACAA
>CAUYRH010063774.1:0-12398 GCA_963574655.1 Perodicticus potto | reverse complement strand
GATGATCTTCTTTCTTAGCTCAGCTCCCCACCTGTGGTTTCACTGACTCCATTCTGTCCAGCATCTCTCCATCCGGACAGGAGTCTCTGGTGAAAGCTGTCTCTAGCTGGCCATCTTCCTTTCTCCAAAGAATTTTTTCTGTAAAATTTGGATTCAGTCAAAAGGCTGCATGTAAGGACCAGGAAGGCCACACATTTCCTTAAGGCCACAGGCTCCCCAACCCTCACCTTTCCATCTGTTGTTTGGGGCCATCCTCCTGAAAATTGTTTACTGGGCTATGTAGCCATGCTGTGATTTTCTCAGAAGTACTGCCTTTTCCTCTCAATTGCTGACATGTTCAGTTTCTATATCTGTGTTTCATCACATTTCAGTCTTGTCATGACTGTCAGATTCTCCACTGTCATTTCATGAGGGGACATCCTGCAGAAGCAGGAAACTCCATAACCAAGTTGGCCAGAGCTGTGTCTGAGCAGGACATGTGTTATTAAGGTAGGGAACACGTGGGCCCTGTTCCATTTATTCTGGGAGGTCTGAGGCCTTTTCTTATTCATTCCCTGGCTCTCTAGAAAGTTCAACTAATAACTAACAAAAACCAGTGCAGAATGAAGACAGTAGGAAAGGTCTGTAGCAGCGTCAGTATAATTTCTACTTTGTGATCAGCAATTTCATTTAAGCACAACACCATCATTCATCACATTAAAATAACGTCACTAATGTGAACTGTATTGGTTTTAGAGTTTTTATTATACTCAGTTTAGGAATTTGTTTTGACTTTAGAGCTGTATATGAGCTTGTTTGTATTTAAGTAGCATTATAACAACAAAGTCAATACTGAGGAGCCATAAGAATTTTTCTCAGTTTTGCCTTGCAAAACCTTTCCTGGTTTGGTGTCGGGCATGGTGGCTCATACCTGTAATCCCAGCAGCACTCTGGGAGGCCAAGACAGGTGGATTGCCTGAGCCCACAGGTTCGAGACCAATCTGAGCAAAAGCAAGACCCTGTCTCTAAAAATGGCCAGGTGTTGTGGCAGACACCTGTAGCACCAGCTACTCAAGAGGCTGAGGCAAGAGAATTGCTTGAGCCCAAGAGTTTGAGGTTGCTGTGAGCTATGACGGCACTGCACTTTACCAAGGGTGACAAAGTGAGACTCTATCCAGAAAAAAAAATCCTTTCCTGGTTTGTACGTACTAGTGCCCACCATTTGGCCTGCTCTCACAGGGGAAAACTAGTCCTTAACTCGCTTCCTGACTAGTTACTGCTTGGGGCAAAACCACTGGCAATAAACACTCTTCACAAAGGAGGTTCTGATGATCCGTGGGGGATCAAGGCTGTAAAGGGGTCACTCAGATCATCCAACATATACTAATATTCATCTTTTTATTGCCATCAAAATTTCCATGCAACTTTTTAAAATCAACACATTGACTGCCACACTAGAAAATAAAATTTCCCCCCTAGAGCCCACATAGCTCCCAAGGTAAAGAGATATATATGAGTTATATATGCTTCATGAGGCACCCTGCTCAAAACTAGCAAAAGTTAATTACAACTTACAAGGCAGTTAATGTGTTAAATTTATTATCTGGAGGTAATTGTGGGTTCACGTGCAGTTACTAGAAATGATACAGAGAGATCCCATGTACCCTTCACCCAGTAAAACTACAGTAATATACTTGTCAGGAAATTGACATTAATACATGGCACCCATCTTAATCAGATTTCACCAGTTTCACAAGCAATCACTCATTTGTATTTATGCTTGTGTGTATTGAGTTCTATGCAATTTTATCACATGTATAGTTTCACATACCCACCACCACAGTCAGGATGCAGACCCAGTCCATCATCACAAGCTTCCTCCCCACAGTACCTGTCTCTAACCACACATGCTTCCTTTATGTGCTGAATAAACACACCCAAACACGTGGCAACCATTAATCTCTGCTCCATCTCTATAGTTTTGTCATTTTGAATGTTACACAAATGGGATCATGCAGTATGCAACTTTCAGGATTGGCTTCTTGTACTCAGCATAATTCCCTTAAGTTCCATCCAAATTACTGTCTCAATAGTTCAGTCCTTTCATGGCTGAGTGGTATTCCATGGGACACATGTACCACAGTTTGTTTAACCCATCAAAGAATATCTAGGTTGATTCCAGATTTGGGCGATTACAAATAGAGCTCCTATGAACATTCATGCATGGGTTTTTGTGAAAACTTAAGTTTTCATTTCTCTGAGGAAAAAGACTAAGAGTGACAATGGTTGGTTGTATGAGAATTGTAGGCTTAGCTTTAAAAAAAAACAACAAAAAACTGACAAACTTTTCCAGAGTGCCTACACCAATTTTATTAAACTGAGCAATTTAAGACTCTCTTAGAGAACATGTAAGTTCCAATTTACAAAACACTAATTTGATAACTAAGACCAATAATTCAAATATCAGTAAGGTGTTGTTCTGGAAGATATAAAAAGGGAAATGGCTAGGTTTGGAGCAAAAAGTAAAGATAAATAAAATTAGATTGTAATGAATAGATAGATACTGGAAAAACTTGTAGCGCTTCAAGCTTCCCAAATGGTGGAAGCTTGAGTTTTTCAGACAGTGTTCCTAGTAAGAAAAACATTCTAAGTGGCCGTTTGGCTATTTGAATATAGAACGAGGCGCCACATCTAGAGGTCAACGTACCTCCAGAAGTAGATCTTCAGGAAAGCGGCTGGAGGGAATCTGGGACTGCACATGAAAGGTGCCTTTCCTGTGACCTACACAACCCTTTGATGCTCCAGTTCTGGGTCTCTCTCTTACACAGGTTATTTCTTAAACCCTGAAATCGTGGTCATAAGTTTCCATAAAACTTCTAAAAATAAGGTCTTTTTGCCATGATTGAGATAGATCTGATCTTCCCTGGGGCACATCACTGGAGGCCACGTGACAGTGGAATGGGCATTTGGGATTTGCAGTAAGGAAATAAGGTCAGGAATACATTTAGTTCAGGTTTTATAGGACATTATTTCTGTGTTCTGCAGTTACTTCATGTGTAGTTAAGTTATTGCCAGGTTCCTGGTGTGAGAACAGCTTCCAGGAAGGTCCTGCCACCTTCTGGGCCAACTGCTCTGGCAGAGAGGCCTGTAGACCAGCACGTAAACTTGGAACATAAACATGGCTCAGGCCTCCCAGCAACAGCAATATGTAGGTAGGAGGAGAAACAAGGTTTGAGATGAACTCAGTCAGAAGCTAGTCTGTGGAAAATTTCTTGAATCATCAGCTGTGTAAAATTATAAACAGAGGATTCAGTTCTCATCAACCCTATTCAGAAAGAAAGTTCTCCCTTGTCAGTAACAGCCTTGATGATGAAGCCTATACAATTATAAACACACCAAACTCTTCCTTTGTGTGTGTGTGTGTGTGTGTGTGTGTGTGTGTGTGTGTGTGTGTGTGTGGTTTTTTAGCTGGGGCTGGGCTTGAACCCACCACCTCTGGTATATGGGGCCAGCGCCCTACTCCTTTGAGCCACAGGCGCTGCCCAACTCTTCCTTTTTTTTGATAGAATAAACTTTACCAGAATGTCTGATTTGTGGGACACAACCTATAAAATAGCACAGCACTGAGCACATCTATGTGGCAGTTGCATGTTTATATGTCATACATCAGATCACATTTTAATATATCTGACACTGTTCTGATGAAGTCAGTTCTAGGTCAAATATATTATGAAATGATGCCACGTGCAAGTGCTATCTTTCTGTTCTCTCTCTAGAGTCTGACAGGTGACCAAAGAGCGTGCAGCCAAAAGCACAGGGAAAACCACAGAGGCTGTTATTTAATTAAAATACGCTATTTTAGTGCAAATTAGGGAATTTTTCAGCATTTTTTTTCTTTTTTGCAGTTTTTGGCTTTGAACCCACCACCTCTGGGATATGGGGCCAGCACCCTACTCCTTGAACCACAGGCACCGCTTTTTCAGCTTTTTAAAATGTGCAGTTTGTTGCTTTTCTTTGTTATTCTACATCATTATCCACTTCCTTAACTAATTTTGTATTCACAATTCTTTAATCTGCCTCACTCAGAAGACCAGTTCTTTAGGTCCTTATGCTTTAGGAAGAGCATGTGGTTGGACTCAGACTGACCCAACTCTAACTGTGAACTGTCACTTTATATTGTCTGGGTCATTTACAGGGTTGTCTTCTGGGGCAGGGGTGGGGTGTTCACAGTGAAAGTTCAGATTGGGGCTCAGTGCCTGTAGCTCAAAAGCTGGTGGGTTGGAATCCAGCCTGGACCCGCCAAACAACAATGGCAACTACAACCAAAAAATAGCCAGGCCTTGTGGCAGGCATCTGTAATCCCAGCTATTTGGGAGGCTGAGGCAAGAGAATCGCTTAAGCCCAGGAGTTGGAGGTTGCTGTGAGTGTGACGCCACGGCACTCTACCCAGGGCAACAGCCTGAGACTCTGTCTCAAAAAATAAAAAAAAGCAAGTTCAGATTGTGAGGAACACACAGTCATGGATTTCTCCCCCCCTCTGCCACCAGGGGAGGTTGTTCTACGGTCTACAGCTTACTCAGACCGTTGAGGGCCAAGTAACCCAAAAGGTCTTTCAGTTTCTGGGACCTTGGTTCATGGCTGTGTCACTCTCACTTGCTTCCATCCATTGTCACATCTTTGATGCTGATTCTCCCATCACCTTTTTTTTTTTTTTTTTTTGAGACAGAGCCTCAAGCTGTCACCCTCTGTAGAGTGCTGTGGCATCACAGCTCACAGCAACCTCTAACTCCTGGGCTCAAGCGATTCTCCTGCCTTAGCCTCCCAAGTAACTGGGACTACAGTCACCTGCCACAATGCCTGGTTATTTTTTGGTTGCAGCCATTATTGTTGTTTGGCAGGCATGGGCTGGATTCCAACCCTCCAGCTTAGGTGTATGTGGCTGGCGCCTTAGCTGCTTGAGCCACAGGCGCCAAGCCTCCCATCACCTTCTTATGACACACTTGTGGATACACCTGGGTACTCCAGGATTACCTCCCCATCTCAAGACTCTCTTGCCATACAAGAGACACACTCATAAGCTCTGGGGATTAGGATGTGGACACTGTTGGGGACCATTAATCTGTCTACCACAACTGCCCACTTGCTATGTGATCTTGAACAAGCCATCCACCTCTCTGAGCCTGCCTCATCTTGTGTATCATGAAGAATTGAGCTAAATTGCATATTTGAGCTCCAAAAGTCTATGATTTCATGACCCCAGGTTCACCAGCATACTTTGGTGAGATGGGAACTCAAGGCAAGTGCCATCTGTGGATACAAGTGGGAATGTCCCTGGGGACATTCATGGAGCTGAGACCAGGACCCGCGGCCTCTCAATGCATTTCCCTGCCCAAATTAGTCTACTATGTCAAATTTTGTTCTGAAGAAACTTGGAGCAACCTCTAAAATATTTTTAGAAACTGTTTTCTGCTTTTTATCTCTATCTTGAGTGAAGCTGTTTCATGAAACAAAGGCAATTCTTTACTGTTCTTCATGGATTTAGATTTGCACATTCCATCCTCAAAGCATTGTTTTCCCTTGCATGCTTTGCTTAACTAGCACAGCACAGCACGCTGTTATTTCCTGTCACCACTGCCTTCTGCCCACCCACAGGAATTGCTCTTTTGCCTCCTTGGTGACGTTCTGGCAGCTCTTAGCCTTGGCTAAGTCCACTGCTCAGCCTCAACCTCACATCCAACAAGGCTTCCTCCCTGTTCTGGTCGTGAGTGGGAGGCATCTGCTTGGGAGGATGCCAGGGGGATACAGAAGGATGGGAGAGAAGGAGCTGGACAAGCTGCCCTCTTGCCTCAAGGTTCACCCTGCTAGCCATTGATGTTCTCTCAAGAGGGGGACACCCCAAGTGCAGCTGTCTCGAGGGGTGAGTCAGCCTTCTTCAGAAGCCCGGTAGGCCCCCATACTGCCACATCTGTCCCTCATCCAGGACACGGCAGACCTGCCCTACCCAGCCTCCGTGACCCCACCCCAGCTCCACATGCTTAGCCCAGCCAGCGACTGGGTGACCACATGACCCAGAGAACAGCCACCATTCGCCCTCAGTGAAGGGCAGCCCCTGTCTTCGCCATGCACACTGTCACGGGTTCTCCTCCCTGCACATTCGGACACCAACACTCACCCCCTCAGTCAACACTCCCCAGTATCCAAAGACGAGGCAGGAATACAGCAAACCCTCAATCCTGCCATCTCAGAGCTTACAAGTAAGTTATGAGGGGAGAGAAGAGGGGGCTGAGCAAAGCAAGGTACTCCACCAAGGGTGACACAGTGAGACTCCTTCTCAAACTACTTTGCATCCTGATTCTTCACTCACCTGTTGCTCATGCCCTGGTCATCATCAATACAGATCCTTCTTTATTTTTCATTTGAGCGGTAGGCAACAGAGGCTCAAATCCTGGCTCCTTCTCTCACTCACTGGGCACCTCTCTACCCTTCAGTTTCTTCACCTGCTGTGAGAATTCAGTGGCTAATACAAAGGAAGGAGTTTGTTAGTGCAGTCACATGCCAGGCAGTGAGCGCAGTCAGCACTGGTCATCATGACAGTCCCTGGTCAGTGAATCTCACCAGCCCCCTGCAATGTCTTTGGGGGATCTTCAGGTTTGGGGCACCTTCCAGCTACCTTCATCTTTTGTGAGTCAGGGACCTCTTTCTCCCCTCTTCCTGTGCTGCTGCAGAAGTTTGAGATTGCTATGCTGTCAACACTGGATAACGAACTTGTTTTCTATCAGTAATTTGCACTCATTCTACACTAAACTGATTTCCCCCATACCAGAGCAGCCTGAACTCCTGCTGGCAGCTAGTACAGCTTTCCTATGCAGCTCTCCTTGGCCCTGCTCTGTCCCCACCCCTCCTTGGCTCTCTGTCCCCTGACAGAGCAGAGAGAGAAGCTGCCTACAAAGCATTCACATTTGTCAGTGCAAAGCCCACGTCCTCTGTAGGGAGTCATTTCCCTTCCCAGCCCTAATTCTTTGCCCTTTTAAACCAGAGCTATTATTACTTCTAATTTGCATTGAATGGTCCCTTAGCAGCCATGGCAGGCTGAACTTGATACTAACTTGCTTCTAATGCTGCTAGGTATACCAGAATCTTAGCTCTTCCAGAATACAACTTAACATGTGATATAAATAAAGGTAAATAGCTTTCACTACATCCACTAATGTAAATATCCAACTTTACAGATCAGTTACACTACATCCGAGTTGACTAGAAAGCACATTTTAGATTAATCCTATCTTTCCCTTGCCATCAACAAATATAGTCTCATAGATTTACTCCCCTTGAAACATTTTTGGACTCATCTTTCCCTTATTCTTAAGTGTCTCTGCTGTTAAGAATAAGGGAAAGATTTCAAATAATATTCAATATCTAAATAAGTAGATAATTTCATAAAACTCCTTCAAAACACACTTATTTAGACTTTACCTTTTCTAGAAAGGATATAAGCCATGGTTAGCTTACAAACTGGCTTCTGGAGGGGGAATCTATTTTGTAGTATTTGCCTATATCCACAATATAATTACTCCCACCATGGCTGATTTCAAGTTATCAACTGTTTAAGAAGGGGCTTACAAAGTTCCTGAATATTTAATAAGCACAAAGATTCTAGCACACAACTGGAAGCCAACCTAAAAAGGTACATAAAATGCATCAAGATAACAAACAGAAAGTAGGTGAGAAAGAAAAAATGAAACAAGGACAGAGGTGTAAAGTGGAGCTGGGGATTAGCAAATACAGAAAGGCATACTGTAAGTCCCTATAAACATGTTTAATACTCAAGTTCAGCTTTAAGAAGCTTCTAACACTGAAAGGAGATGTTTACCTCATTCACAGAATTCTTGAGATAAAAATAAGTTGCATGCTGAGAAGTGCCAGTTTCTTGTTCCTCAAGTAGGTCACATTTCTCCTCCTGAGGGTCCCAGCAAAGCAAAGACAGTGTCACAGAGTGAAAAGTCATCAACCTCAGCCTGACAGTCTGACCTTGAGGCCACAACTGTGTGAGTGAAATCCAGTCCCGAGACCAGCAATCCCATTTTCCAGCTTAATCCCTGGCAAGTGGAGCCATGGACCTATGCCCCTGCCTAAGAGTAATCTTCCAAGTTTTTTCTAAAGACCAGACTGTGTTAAGTTTGAAATCGCTCTTCCTGTCAGATCTCCCACCTGAAACCGGTTATTGGCCATAAAACCCAACTCGTGACAATCAGGGCACAGGAAAGAATGCCGTTCCCTTTGGAAAACAATTCCTCTTGAAGCCTTGGCTCTTCCACTTGGAAATGAGTCATTCCTAATGCAATATTCAAAGTGCAAAAGAAAATGCAAATACCGAACATCTAGGTTCTGATCTACGTTGGCACAATGGTGTGACAGGACCAAAGGAGGAGAAAGAGAATAATGATTGTGCAGGGAACTGAGAACTTCCTCAGTTCTATTGGCCTCCTTCCCAAAGGTCCATAAAAGAGAAAAGGTCACCCTCTTATGCCCTGGCATTTGGAATTTGGTGAAAAACTCAGTTAAAAAATAGTAATTTTTATTGAAGTATAACATACGTGCAGAAAAGTTCCCAAGTCATAAGGAAAAGAGAAACGGGATACTAACACCAGATCAAGAAGCAGACCTGCCCCCAACTCTCCCCTCCTGCTCTCCTCCAGGCCTTATTTCATAACCACTGACAGTGTTGATTTGTTTTAGGTGTTTTTGAACAGACATTATATTAACGCGCACACACAGTAAGTGGTGCCTTGTATCTGGTTTCCTTCACTAATAGTTGTGAGATTCATCCATACACTTGCAAGTAGGTACAGATGGCTAATTCTTATTCCTATACAGTATTCCATTGTTCAAATGTATCACAGTGTACCCATGATGTGCTTATGATGAGAATTTGGGTTGTTTGTAGTTTTTAGCTACTATGAATAAAGCTTTATGAACATTCTATCACTTGTCTTTTAGTGGACATAGCAATCATTCCTGGGAAGGGAGGAGGGGTGTGTGTATATATGTGTGTATCATACACACAGGAGAAATTAGAAATTGCTAGATGATATTGTACTTTCTTCCTTTAGTAAATACTGCCATAACGTTTTCCAGAGTGATGGTACCAAAAGGTAACATTTTATTCATTTAAATAAGCAAAAATCTTTTAAAGTATAGTGATCCAAGCTTGAGAACTTGTGACAGATGTGGTGCATTAATACATAACTTATAACAGAACTCTATGCAAGCTACTATCACAGTAGGACATGAAACAGATTTGTGAATTCAAGCAAAGATCTGAAGTTAGTCGTAAGTTCAAGAGACAGAAGAGTAAATATTCATTCATTAAAACAAAGAAGAATAAGTCATTCGGGGTGTGTATGCTAAGAAGAGGATTTGTTTCCATTAGAATCATTTCTATTAAAATAAGGAACAAGATGAGAATGATTTCTATTGCTCTGTTGGTTAGCAATGTATCACAGATAGAAGCCAAAGCCTACAGGCAAGGGAAAATGCACTTAGAGACTTGTAAGACTTAGAGAATTGCAAAAGAAGGAAGCCTATTTCTACTTGCAGATGATATGATAGAATGCATAGAAAGTCCTAGAAAATCAATACAACTAACGCAAACAGTAAAATAAGTGAGTAAGGTAAAAGAAGGTAAAATTAACCTTTGGAAACAATACACAAACAATAACCAGTCAGAAATTATAATAGTAAAGCAAATCCCATTTATAATAGCAACAAAAATGAAATAGAATCTATATAGGAATAAACCTAATGAGAAATGTACTAAATTTAAATGAGAAAAACTTCAAACTCCTGATGCCAGAAAAGTAGATTTGAACAAATGGAAAAATCGCATTCTTGAAAAGAAAAACTCTACATCATAAAGATGTCAGTTCCCCTCAAATTAGTTTATCAATTTTATAAGTTTTCAATAAAAACACCAACTAGCATTTTTCTATGGAGTTAGACAAATTGTCACTAAAATTTACATAATCAGTCACAAAAGATCAAATGTTGCATGATTCTATTTATATGAAATGCTAAAAATGGGCAAATCTATAAAGACAGAAGTTAGATTAGTGATTGCTTAGGACTGGGAAGAGGGTAGGGGAAAGATTAGAGATTGATAATATTACAGGGTTTCTGGCTTGGCGCCTGTGGCTCAACGGGCTAAGGCGCCAGCCACGTACACCGGAACTGACGGGTTCGACTCCAGCCCAGGCCTGCCAAACAACAATGACAGCTGCAACCAAAAAAAAAAAAAAAAAAAAAAAAAAAAAATGGCCAGGCATTGTGGCGGGCGCCTGTAATCCCAGCTACTTGGAAGGTGGAGGCAAGAGACTTGCTTGAGCCCAGGAATTGGATGTTGCTGTGAGCTGTGTTTTCATTGCACTCTATCCAGGGTGACAGCTTGAAGCTCTGTCTCAAAAAAAAAGAAAGAAAAGAAATATTACAGGGTTTCTTTTAGAAGGAACAAAAATGTTCTGAAATTACTGGGTGTGTTGGTATGTGCCTGTAGTCCCAGCTACTCGGGGGGAGGGGGGGATGAACTGGGAGGGTAGCTTCAACCCAAGAGTTTGAGTCCAGCCTGGGCAACATAGTGAGACCTTGTCTTTAAAAAAAGTAAAAATGGTGGTGGTGATTTCAATATACTAAATATATTGAACATACTAAAAAATATTCAGCTGTGCGCTTTAAATGGGTGAAATGTATGATATGTAAATTATATCCCAATAAAGCTGTTTAAAATTTTATTTAGAAAAATAAATATAGAGAAAGTGGAAAGCAATGAAAAAGAAAAGATACAAGGCAGAAGTAATCCTTCATATATTAAAACATACATTAAGGCCTCTTTAATTAAAATAGTAAAAGCTGGATGCCGTAGCTTACTGGGTTGCAGGCCCATGAGTTCAGAATTCGCCTGGATTGCTTCTCAGCCTTTTGGCTAAAATCAAGTGTAAAACTCTCCTGGGCCTGATTAACAAAGAAAAGAAAAACGCAGGCCTTTAGGCCACCCAGTGGCTCATGCCTATAATCCTACTACTTTGGGAGGCCAAGGTGGGGCAGATTGCTTGACTCAGAAGTTCAAGATTAGCCTGAGAAAAGCTAATTAGCCTTGCTAATTAGCCTACATATACTAAAAAACTAGCCTATATTCCAGCACCTGTAGTCCTAGCAACTTGGGAGGCTGAAGGAAGAGGACTGCTCAAGCTCAAGAGTTTAAGGTTGCTGTGAGCTAAGACACCATGGCACTCTACCCAGGGTGATAGAGTGAGACTCTGCCTCAAAAAACAAAACAAAACAAACAAACAAACAAACAAAAAAACAGTGAAGTACTGGTGAGTGAATAGAAAGACAGGTGGAAGAGAATATAAAGTCAAAACACATTCTAGCAAATATGAAAATTTAGAATATAACAAAGGTTGCATCTAGTATCATTAGAACAAAGACGGACTTTTTAATAAATATTGCTGGGTCAAAGATTAATCATTTGCAAAAAGATAAATTAGATTCATATTCATACTTTATACATAAACAAACTCTGAATATATTCAAAAAATGTCAAAAAATTTTAAAAACCATACACACACTAGAAGAAAACATAGCTGAATTTCTGTTTTCCCTGAGTGTGAAGAAACACTTTCTATGATACAAAATTCAGAAGCAATACAAAAATTGACAAAAGTAAAAAATATATGCCTGCCAAAAAACACCATATATAGGAGATGGCTATTAAAAATAAAACACAGGCTCTCTGGTCCTCCCGTTCGTCAGACAGCCGCTTCTTCTAGTGCAGCGCCAGCCGCATCCCTGAGGCACCATGGTGAAAGCGAAGGTCGGAATAAACGGATTTGGTCGTATTGGGCGCCTAGTCGTCAGGGCTGCTTTTAACTCTGGCAAAGTGGATATTGTGGCCATCAATGACCCCTTCATTGACCTCAACTACATGGTCTACATGTTCCTGTATGATTCCACCCATGGCAAATTCTATGGCACAGTCAAGGCTGAGAACGGGAAGCTTGTCATCAATGGAAATCCCATAACCATATTCCAGGAGCGAGATCCCTCCAAAATCAAATGGGGTGAGGCAGGCGCTGAGTATGTTGTGGAGTCCACTGGCGTCTTCACCACCATGGAGAAGGCTGGGGCTCACCTACAGGGGGGTGCCAAAAGGGTCATCATCTCTGCCTTCTGCTGATGCCCCTATGTTTGTGATGGGTGTGAACCACGAGAAGTACGAAAACAGCCTCAGCATTGTCAGCAATGCCTCCTGCACTACCAACTGCTTAGCACCCTTGGCTAAGGTCATCCATGACAACTTCGGCATTGTGGAGGGACTCATGACCACAGTCCATGCCATCACTGCCACCCAGAAGACTGTGGATGGC
>CAUYRH010063772.1:0-14875 GCA_963574655.1 Perodicticus potto | reverse complement strand
CGCCAGCCACGTACGGCTGAGCTGGCGGGTTCGAATCCAGCCTGGGCCCGCCAAACAACAATGATAGTTGCAACCAAAAAATGGCTGGGTGTTGTGGCAGGCGCCTGTAGTCCCAGCTACTTGGGAGGTGGAGGCAGGAGATTCGCTTGAGCCCAGAAGTTGGAGGTTGCTGTGAGCTGTGATGCCACGGCACTCTATCCAGGGTGACAGCTTGAGGCTCTGCCTCAAAAAAAAAGAACTAATAAGCACAATCATAACCAATACGAAGTCATACAAAAGATCAGTGCTTTTCTACACACCAGAAAAATCAATGAGAAATTGTAGAAAAAACGTTGGCTATTCACAATAGCGACGGAAGCTAGAAGATACCAATAGAAAGGCTCAGTGCCTGTGGCTCAAGCAGCTAAGGTGCCAGCCACATACACCTGAGCTGGCAGGTTTGAATCCAGCCTGGGCCCGCCAAACAACACTGATGACTGTGACCAAAAAAATAGCCGGGCGTCGTGGGGGGGCGCTTGTAGTCCCAGCTACTTGGGAGGCTGAGGCAGGAGAATCGCTTGAGCCCAGGAGTTGGAGGTTGCTGTGACCTGTGTTGCTGTGGTACTCTATCCAGGGCGATAGCTTGAGGGCTTGAGGCTCTGTCTCAAAAAAAAAAAAAAAAAGATACCAATAGAAAGCCTAAAAGGAATGTGTAAGACCTATATGAAGTCAACTATAAAATTTGACTGAAGAGGGCGGTGCCTGTAGCTCAGTGGGTAGGGTGCCGGCCACATACAACGAGGTTGATGGGTTCGAACCCAGCCCGGGCCAGCTAAACAACCTAAACAACAATGTCAACTGTAACAAAAAAATAATTGGGCATTGTGATGGGTGCCTGTAATCCCAGCTACTTGGGAGGTTGAGGCAAGAGAATCACTTAAGCCCAAGAGTTTGAGGTTGCTGTGAGCTGTGACAGGACAGCACTCTACCCAGGGTGACAGCTTGAGACTCTGTCTCAAAAAAAAAATTTTTAGGCTCGGCGCTTGTGGCTCAACCGGCTAGGCGCCAGCCACGTACACCTAAGCTGGTGGGTTCGAATCCAGCCCGGGCCCGCCAAACAGGGACGGCTGCAACCAAAAAAATGGCTGGGCGTTGTGGCGGGCGACTGTAGTCCCAGCTACTTGGGAGGCGGAGGCAGGAGACTCGCTTGAGCCCAGGAGTTGGAGGTTGCTGTGAGTTGTGATGCCACAGCACTCTATCCAGGGTGACAGCTTGAGGCTCTGCCTCAAAAAAAAAAAAAAAAAAATTTTTTTTTGACTGACGAACAGGATAGAGCTGAAGATGTAGAGAATTATGTCATGCCTAATAACAAGAATATTAGGTGTGGTAAAGATGTTGTTCCTACCTGACTTAATCTGTAATTGCACCCCAACCCAATCAAAATCACAGTAGTTTTAAAGATAGGCCCTGACAAGGTAGTTTTGTTATTGATCTGAAAGAAAAAATACATAAAAACATCAAAGAAATTTTTTAAAATTAAGAACCAAAAGGGGGAAAGTGTCCGTCCTGATATAAAAATAAACTGTAACAATCCAGTGATTTTACAAGCGTGATTCTGGCATGAGTGTAGATAAACGGATCAATGGAACCAACTATAAAGTCCAAGGACACAGTGATAGAAGAGGCATTTCAAATAAACAGAGCAAAGTCTGAACTCTTCAATGTACATCAATAATACTTAAATAATTTTTAATCCATGTATCATTTACAAATATATATGCCATGTGAATTAAATCACTTGAGGTAAGACCAAAAATACACAAGTATTGGGGAGATACTTATATATAGTTTATAATTTGGGGGTAGACAAGCAAGGCCTTGGGCACAATGCAATACACAAAAGCTATGTAAGAAAGAAATGATAGATAACGCCTGTACTCAGTTGGTAGGGCGCTGGCCACATACACCAAGGCTGGTGGGTTCAAACTTGGCCTGGGCCAGCTAAAACAACAATGACAACTGCAACAAAAAAAAACATAGCCAGGCATTGTGGTGGGCGCCTGTAGTCCCAGCTACTTGGGAGGCTGAGGCAAGAGAATCACTTAAACCCAAGAGTTTGAGGTTTCTGTGAGCTGTGACGGCACAGCACTCTACCCAGGGCGACAGCTTGAGAATCTGTCTCAAAAAAAAAAAAAAGAAAGAAAGAAAGAAATGATAACTTTGATAACATGTAGAAGTTTCTGTCTGATCAAACTCCCCACAAACTAAAGTGTGAGTGATAGGACATGGAGAAAATATTTCAAAACAAGTAACAGCTATCATAAAAGGTCAGTATTCATTCATCCATTCAGCAGTTAATTGGGGGCAAGAGTGCCTACCACGTGCAAAGCACTGGCGTACGTGCTGGAAACCTTAGTGTGAATAAATGACAAAATTCCTGTTCCCTTGATTCTTACATTCTAATGGGGCGGAAGGGACAGCAGTAAACATATATTTGCGTCAGGTGGTGGTTATGGAGAAATATCAAACAGGAAAGGAGGAATGAGAGTGTGAAGAAAGTGAGTAAAGACGTGAGGCTTTCTGAAAATAAATAAGAAAAAGTCAAACAACACAACAGAAAAGGGGGCAAAGAATAGCAACATAGAATTCACAGGCCAAGAAATGCAAATGATCAGGAAATACACGAAATTGGTGGTCCACCCACTCACAGTGGTGCGATGAAGTGCCCCGGGGGCCGGCCAAGGTTCAGGTCTTGGGAAGTTTGGGTAGATAGATGAGTCATCGCGTGCCCTTTTGGTAGGTGGGTTATTTGGTATCACTTTTTTAAGAGGACAGTCTGGCAGGGCTGCTCCTAGTGTAGAAAGCCCAGGCTCTTTGAGCCTGCAAGCCTTCTTCTGGGCATGGACAGGGCAAGACAGGAACATGTACAAGGATTTGCAGTGCAGCAAATGGGGGGAGGACACAAAACTTTTACAGTTCTACCAAGTATCTGTGAAAACAAATAATGAGGTAAACCTACACATAGTAATCTAGAACAAGTTCCAAGAAAAAGTGGAAAAAAGTGAGTTGCAAAGTATTTTAGCAGTGCAATAAAATTTCAATAAAAATTTTTTAAAAGGCAAGGCTACTCATCTGTGATACTAATACTCTGGGAGGCCAAGGAAGGTTGACTGCCTGAGGTCAGGAGGTCAAGACCAGCCTAAGCAAGAGTGAGACCCCAACTCTATTAAAAATAGAAAAAAAAGAAAAAAGAACAACTAGCTGGGCATGGTGGCAGGCACCTGTAGTCCCAACTACTCTGGAGGCTGAGGCAAGAGGATTGCTTGAGCCCAAGAATTTGAGGTTGCTGTGAGCTAAGACAACAGAGCACTTTACCAACGTGACAAAGTGAGACTCTCTCCAGAAAAAAAAATTTTTTTTTAAAGACGAAGCTCTACATTCTATATAAATAAAAATGTGTATAAAAGTACTCTAGGAGAAAAAGTCTGGTTGCAAAAGAAAGGATAATTCGTTCTCCAGGTTGGACCGACCGTGAGGGGAGGAGTCCTTCACCTTGCTTTGGGGATGTGGGAAAGGGAAGAGAGGCTGGTGCTCATGCTGGTGAGATGGTGGGTGGCTCAGCCAGATGGGAGGCTGCAAGTGCTGAAAAGGAGCGAGGAATGTCATAAGAGGCCCTAGGTATCTGGGAGCCTAGGCAGGGAGGGCGGAAAGGCCCTAGTGACACTTACCTACACATCTCAGGCCAGGTGTCCTCGCCACACCTTGCGCTGGCTGACCCTGCCTGGCCTTTACCTGCCCCTGCCCTGGCACCCTTGAGACTCCCCACAGGCCTTGCTTCCTTCAGGAAGCCTTCCCAGATCCTCATGGTGAATTCAGGGTCTCCCCACCCAACGCTTGAGCCCGCCTGAAGTCAGGGAGTGGTCCTTGGTAGGCTTGCTTTCCCCACACCTGGCTCAGGCCTGGCCTGCAGCAGCCCCTCCATCAGTGCCAGCTGGACAGCCAGTTGGTGGGCCACTTGCCCGGTTCCTTCATCTCCAGTCTAATGCTTGGGTACCAGGCAAGGGAGCTGGAAGCCCTTGTAAAAATTTAGTCCCCGTTTCTCTGAAAGGCAGCATTCTGCCCCTCTCACCTGCCACTCCAGCCCAGGGGTCAGATTCTGCCCTGGCAGGGAGCCAGGCGGAGTGGGGGGAGGCTGCTGAGGGAGCAGGATGTAACGACTCCCACGCAGCCCAGGGTCTTTTTCCGTGCCTCGAACACTCTGTACCAGGTGGCTGTCTTTGCTGGGAGCCACCTTGCTTCTCACAGCCCCCTCTCTGCTCACATCCTGTTTCCACCCCTCTGACACCACTGGGCCCCAGGCCCTAGGCCTCCACCCCCGCCTGGGTTTTCACATGGCCTTTCCTGGGTTGCTCCAGAGGCCTCTTGTTTTTAGCTCCTTGGAGACTGAAGGAATTGACACCTGAGTCTGCTGTCCTAAAAATGTGTCAAATGTGGTCTCACGGGGCAACCTCAGCTTAGGCCAGTGCTAAGACGGAAGGGAAGGATCAAGGGTGAGGGTCTGGTCAGGGTCAGGAGGCTAGACTCTAGGCCTGGTTCTCCCACCAATGTGCTTCGTGACCTCAGCAAGTCCTGTAAGAGGTCTGAGTCCCACTTTCCTCAGTTCCCAAGTGGGAACCCTGAGGAGGTTGCAGGGTGAGCTATCAATATGGGCACCCACAGGATGGTCCAGGGGGGCCCTGAGACTCCCACGTCAGGATAAGAAAGCTGTCCCCAGGACAGGAGCCTCGCCCACCATGCCCACCCTGAACACTTGCATCACACATCTGATATTTTCCCTAATTGTTCCAGGAATCTATCTACACAGTAGGAAAATTGAAACAAACAGAGTGAAGGATGAAGACAATAACACAGGGCCCATAACCCACCTCTGATCATGTTTTGGGTCACTTGTCCCTTACGTGTGAGCCTTTTCAATGCACTCAGTACCACAGAGTGGGAGGGGAAATCCCTTACTGAAAAAAAAATCCCGACAGGGCCTGGTGGGGAACCCTGGGCAATGTCCACTGGCCCTCCTCAGGCAGCATGGAGGGACCCCTGCCCTCCCTGCCTCCCTTCCCTCTTTGCAGGTAGTCCTCCCAGCCCCTCAGTGGCAGCAGCCCCCCCAGGCCCTGTGGGCCTCCCCTGTCAAGGCAGGTCCAGGGATAAGGCAAGAAGCCCAGGCCTGCTGGGGAGACACAGCAGCACGCACCCTGCGGTGGACATGACCGGTGGACACGCGTCTCACGACCTCCCATTGGCTGAGGCAGTAAAAAGCCTTGTGCTATTTTCTGGACTTGCTCTCTTCCTCTGCCATGTTGATGAGTAGGTCTGTGTTCTCCAGGCAGTGCAGCTGCATGACAGCCAGTCTGCCTCATCTGGAAGGTCCATATGTTTTTGCCAATGGTTAAAACATACTCCCTGTGGCCCTATTCCACCCCACCACTTCCATCTTATAGGTCTATTAAATCTTATTAAATGGTGGTGGCTACCCCCCACCCCCACCCCCACCGCACAGGTCCTCACTTCTCAGCCTTCAGGCAGTTAGTCATGTGTAGCCTGTTCACCCCACTCCCATGGGCCCAAGACAGTGAGTCTCACCTACCTGGCCTCAGGTCCAGCACCTCCCGACCTTTCCCACTGATTCTGACGGCATTGCTCCAAGAGCCTGTGCATCCATCATTCTACCCTGGTCAGTGTCAACAATAGAAGGGCAGAGTGGATAAAGGAAACCCCCTGCTGTCACATCTGCACGCAGCGTTACAGCCATGCACTCTGCTTCCTGATCATATTTTTAGTTACGATGATGTAGGCATGCATTACGATCTCTTACCTACCCACAGGGGCCCAAGACTCTTAGTTTTTATTCTTTCTTTTTTTTTTTTTTGATTTTTCACTTCCTGTGCCCTCCATAAAATTAATGGCCCCCCAAAGTCAAGTCAGCTACCAAGCCTGAGATACTAACTTCTAGCCACAAGGCCACCCCCAGCCCCCTGGCAGATGAATAATGGGCCTTGGTGAGGGAAGGGTCTAGCTGAACCTTCTTGATGGCTTAAAGAGGAACCCAAGGCCTTGAGAGGAAAAGGGACACAGGCCATAAGACCATAGCAGCAGAGTCCTACAAATAGACAGGCCTGGATGGAACAAAGGTTCAAAGATCAAATGAAGGGATAGAGTTCCTGGGCTGTGGACTTTGGAGAGAAAGGAGGTGCAACCCCAATTCCTTCTACTGAGCACTGACCATGTGCTGAGCATAGAGCTGGAAGCCTCCTCCACTGATCCTCCATTTGAATCCTTACAATAGACCCGTGAGGCAAATTCTGTCACTGTCCTCATTTCACAGATGAGGAAACTGAAGCCAAAGAGGAGCAGAGACTAGACCAGCAGTTTTCAACCTGTGGGTCACGACCCCTTTGCAATGATTAAAATACATCTTGCATATCAGATATATACATTATGATTCATAACAGTAGCAAAATTAGTTATGAAGTAGCATTGAAAATAACTTTATGGTTGGGGGTCACCACAACATGAGGAACTGTATTAAGGGTCATGGCATTAGGAGGCATTAGGAAAGTTGAAAACCGCTGGACTAGACAGACAGACAACCAGGTGTCCTAACTCCCAGGCCGGTACCCCTCCCATCTCTGAGCTGTCAGAAGACGGAGAGAGACTGCAGCCTGAGGGTGTTTGGGGTCTTTAGTTGAAGGCAGAGGGTGGGTCTCACCTTCTCTCCCCGGAGACAGTTCCAGTGTGACTTGGGCCAGTGCTGGCTTCTTAGCCAGACCCAGAAGTTATTAATATAACTATGACTTAATTTACACCATGTCAGAAAAGGCATGGAAACATTAGGGTTACCAAAATTAAATAAATGCAGTTAAAGGGAACAATACAACAGAAAAATATAAAAGGATACAAATAAGCTAAAACAAAACCACAGACTTATTCTGTGCCAGGAATGCACTTCTTAGATACCACTTTATTTGGCAATCCTTGGTCAGACCCATATTATACAGACCCTCTTTAACAGATGAAACAGTTGAACCCATTGAGGATACAGGTAAGTAAGTAGCCTGTACACTTGCTGTATGATCCAGCACAAGAGACTTTGCCTCACTGGGCCTCAGTTTCTCTATCTGTGAAACAGGGTCACAGATAACTTCCTGAGGATATTGGGCAGATGAAAGAGGCAAATGCTAGACCAGGCCAGTGCACTGTTTAACAGACACAAAATCCTTTCCTATAAGGTATATAGGGTAGGATGAGGGAGAAGAGGAATGACACCCCCATTCTGCCTCAGATGAAAATGAAATAATATGGCCTGAGAACGTGGCACCCCGGAGCGGAGCGCCCGCCGGTGCTCCCGGTGGCCGCAGAAAGGGCGCCTATCAGGACCGCGACAAGCCAGCCCAGATCCGCTTCAGCAACATTTCTGCGGCCAAAGCGGTTGCTGATGCTATTAGAACAAGCCTTGGACCAAAAGGAATGGATAAAATGATTCAAGATGGGAAAGGTGATGTGACTATCACAAATGCCACCATTCTGAAACAAATGCAGGTATTGCATCCAGCAGCCAGAATGCTGGTGGAGCTGTCCAAGGCTCAAGATAGAGAAGCAGGAGATGGCACTACATCAGTAGTCATCATTGCTGGCTCGCTCTTAGATTCTTGTACCAAGCTTCTTCAGAAAGGGATTCATCCTACCGTCATTTCCGAGTCATTCCAGAAGGTCTTGGAAAAGGGTATTGAAATCTTAAATGACTTGCCTCGACCTGTGGAACTAAGTGACAGAGAAACTTTGTTAAATAGTGCAACCACTTCATTGAACTCCAAGGTGAGATGAACACTAAATATAGTTGTCAAATTTAAAATGTGTTACTCTGTGACTCTTGGTGCCATGCTGTACATAAAAGTTAAGTTTCAAGAGTGACTGGGTAACTAATTCACATGGTTGAATTGGTTTAAGTAAAAATTTAGTATGAAGTGATGATCTATGAACACAGGAGTTGGAATATTTAAAGTGTACCAAAAATTTAGTATGAAGTGATCTATGAATAAAGGAGTTATGGTATTTAAAATGCACCATATCCACGTCCAGTTTTTCATTTAATGCGTTTGGCATGATTTTGATAAAGTTAAATACCTCAGTTTGCCTATTAGAAACCTTTCCATCTCTCAAATCAGAAAACTGCTGTAGAATTTCTGGCAGTAGAGCTATTTTTTATTAAAAAATAAAAATTTTTTATTTTTACAACTCACTGTTGTAAGCATTGGATAAAGTTTTTTACATTTATTATCTTATTCAAGGCTTTCAGATAAGTAGTTGTATCCCCATTTCATAAATGAGGAAAATAATCTAGAGAGCTCATTAGTCAGAGAGGGAGCTGAGATTTGAATATAGCACAGGCATGTGTATTTATAGATCATCTCTTTACTAATACTTTTCTTATTTCTTATTTTTTTAATCGAGTAATTTTAATGACTAAACGTATATATAATATAAAGTTACATTATTATAATAGGAGTGCCTTTTTTTTTTTTTTTTTGAAACGGAGCCTCAAGCTGTTGCCCTGGGTAGGGTGCCATGGGATCCTCCAACTCCTGGACTCAAGCGATTCTCCTGCCTCTGCTTCCCAAGTAGCTGGGATTACAGGCGTCTGCCACAATGCCCAGCTCTTTTTTGGTTGCAGCAGTCATTGTTTGGGAGGACCAGGCTGGATTTGAACCCGCCAGCTCAGGTGTATGGCTGGCGCCTTAGCCACTTGAGCCACAGGCGCTGAGCCAGGAGTGCTTTTTTTAGTTATCAAACTTAAAGTGGTGACGCACTTCTAAATTTCATGGACACTCCTGTCACCTGTTCTCTGTCATTTCACACTCCCCATACTTTCGCCTTTTCTTTTCATCAGTATTAAATTCATATATTAATTATTTTTGAATGTTAAGTAGATGGTTAGAAGGTATTAAGGACACTAAGTGATACTGTTGAATATCCCAGAACTAATACAGTATAGTGTAATGGTTATGAGCATTAGTCATAGAGTCTAGACTGTGTGAGGTCAGTGCTGGCTTTGTTTTTTGGGTGAATGATAACCTCTCAGTTTTAATTTCTCCATCTGAAGATTGAATGAGTTAACATATGTAAAAGTGCTAAGACCATTGTCTGGCCTATAATAAATGTAGCAATTAGGCTTGGTTCCTGTAGTTAAGAGGCTAGGGCACCAGCAGCATACACCAGAGCTGGCGGGTTCGAATCCAGCCTGGGCCTGCCAAACAGCAATGACAATGGCTGGGCGTTGTGGCGGGTGCCTGTGGTCCCAGTTACTTGGAAGGCTGAGGCAAGAGAATCACTTAAGCCCGAGAATTAGGTTGCTGTGAACTGTGACGGCCAGTGCACTCTACCCAGGGCAAGATAGTAAGACTCTTTCTCAAAAATAAATAAATAAAAATGTAGCAATTAGCTATTTTTATCAGCCCCTTATTATCACTTGATTATTCATTTATATTTAGACATTTCCAACTAGTGGTAGCAACTAATAAAAGCAAAGAAGCAAGCATATACTTTTTTTTTTTTTTTTTTGAGACAGCGTCTCAGTCACCTGTGGTTGAGGGCCATGGGATCATAACTCATAGCAACCTCAAACTCGCGAGCTAAGCAGTCCTCCTGCCTCAGCCTTCCAAGTAGCGGGACTACAGGCACCTGCTACAATGCCTGGCTAGTTTTTCTGTTTTTAGTAGAGACTAAGTCTCTACTCAAGCTCTTGTTCAGGCTGGTCTTGAACTCCTGAGCTCAGGCAATCTACCTGCCTCAGCTTCTCAGAATGTTGGGATTATAGGCATGAGACACCGCACCCAACCAAGCATATATACTTCTATTGTGTCTTCCTGGTAACTGGCAACCTGAATGGAAAAGGCAGCTTGTGTGGAATGTTTGTTCATGTATTTCTCTTTTCCTACTACTGCCCTGTCCAAATACAGTAATTAGAGCCTCTCTGTAATGTCTTTGCCATTGAAGATTTAAGACTTTATTCCTATTGTGGAGGTAACTTTTTTTTTTTTTCAATAATTCTAGGTTGTCTCTCAGTATTCAAGTCTACTTTCTCCAATGAGTGTAAATGCAGTGATGAAAGTGATTGACCCAGCCACAGCCACTAGTGTAGATCTTAGAGATATTAAAATAGTTAAGAAGCTTGGGTAAGCATTTCTAATTATAACTTTGGTTAATAATCTGAAAGTGGTTATAAACTATTGCCAAAAATAAATGAGTTAAGTGAAAAATGCTGAGAGGAAAGTCCTTTTTTTTTTTTAAGTTTTATTTTCATGAGAACTTGTATTAGTATGGGAATCTCAACATTTTTTTAATAAGGCAGTAGTGAATCAAAGAATTCCAGGAATGGGGCAGTAATAAATGTGAGGCTAAAGCACATGTTACTGGACTGATGCATTTTAATCTGTTGGTAATGTGTAAATTCATAGATTTTCATTGCGTCTTAACTGTGACCTCGTTTTCTTTTTTCTTAGTGGGACAATTGATGACTGTGAATTGGTGGAAGGGCTGGTTCTCATCCAAAAGGTGGCAAACTCTGGCATAACCAGAGTTGAAAAGGCTAAGATTGGGCTTATTCAGTTTTGCTTATCTGCTCCCAAAACAGACGTAAGTAGAATTTTCTGTTTTCTTTTATTGTTTTTAAAGATGTCTTGGCCAGTGTGGTGGCTCACACGTGTAATCCTAGCACTCTGGGAGGCCAAGGCAGAAGAATCACTTGAGCTTAGAAATTCAAGACCACCCTCAGTAGGGCTAGACACCATGTCTACAAAAAAACAAAGTTTGCTCAGTGTGGTGACAAGGCCTGTGGTCCTAGCTACTTTGGAGGCTGAGGCAGAAGGATCGTTTGAGCCCAGGGATTTAAAGTTGCAGTGGCTCTGTTTCAAAAAAAAAAAAAAAAAGATGGCGTCTCACTCAGTTGGCCAGGCTGGAGTGCAGTGGACCCATGGTAGCTCACTGCAGCCTCTGCTACCTGGCCTCCAGCAATGGAAATAATTTTATGGCTGAGGGGTCACCACAACATGAGGAACTGTATTAAAGGTTCATGGCATTAGGAAGGTTGAGAACCACTGCTTTAGAGTAACTGGGAGTACAGATACACACCACCACACCTGGCTGATTTTTCTGTTTTTTTATAGAAATGGGGACTCTGTGGCTCAACGGGCTAAGGCGCCAGCCATGTACACCTGAGCTGGCAGGTTTGAATCCAGCCCGGGCCCGCCAAACAACAATGACGGCTGCAACCGAAAAATGGCCGGGCATTGTGACGGGCGCCTGTAGTCCCAGCTACTTGGGAGGCGGAGGCAGGAGACTCGCTTGAGCCCAGGAATTGGAGGTTGCTGTGAACTGTGATGCCACAGCACTCCCTCCAGGGTGACAGCTTGAGGCTCTGTCTCAAAAAAAAAGAAATGGGGACTCTGTATTGCCTAAGTTGGTTTCAAACTCCTGGCCTCAAGCAAGCCTCCTGCCTTGACTTCCCACAGTGCTGGAATTATAGGCATGGACAACAGAGCCTGGCTCACATACATATATTTCTTCATTAAAATAAAAATGACAAATGTTCATACTAGTGGTTAAAAGAATAGATTTCAAAAGAATTAGTAAATAGAAACAAAAATAGAAATTGTTGGTGCCACAAGTTACAAACCTATAAAGAAATTGCTTCTTATTAAGATAGTCCCATATTGGGCAGCGCCTGTGGCTCAGTGAATAGGGCGCCGGTCCCATATACTGAAGGTGGCAGGTTCAAATCCGGCCTTGGCTAAACTGCAAAACAAAAAAGTAGCCGGGCGTTGTGGCGGGCGCCAGTAGTCCCAGCTACTCGGGAGACTGAGGCAAGAGAATCACCTAAGCCCAGGAGTGGAGGTTGCTGTGAGCTGTGTGACGCCACGGTATTCTACCGAGGGCGATAAAGTGAGACTCTGTCTCTACAAAAAAAAAAGATAGTCCGATATCTATTGGGTGTCAGTGCCAATCTCTAGAAAGGGTAGTTGTCATTCTCTCTCAGATTTGCTCTCATTTTAGATTCTGATAGCCTATGTAAGACTTTCTGTTTAGTAGTTCATATCTCAAAACTTTGGTCCAGCCAGGCGTGGTGGCTCACACCTGTAATCCAAGCACTGTGGGAGGCTGAAGTGGGAGAATTGCTTGACCTCAAGAGTTTGAGACTTCTCCGAGGGAGAGGCCTCTGGAGGCTGAGGCAGCAGGATGCCCACAGCCTGAGTCAGGTTGCAGTGAGCTATGATGCCATTGCACTCTGATCAGGGCATAGGGTGGGACTCTGTCTCAACAACAACAAAAAAACCAACAAGGAAATAAAAAGATAAAAATTACAAAAGAAAGAAAATTGGTAAATAACTTTGCTCTAATAGAACTTGTTAGCTGGGCACAGTGAGTCACGCCTTTAGTCCCAGGTACTTGGGAGGCTAAGGCAGGAGGATCTCTTGAGCCCAGGAGTCTGAGGTTGCAGCAAGCTATGATGATGCTACTGTACTCTAGCCCTGGGTAACAGAGTGACAACTTTTTTTTTTTTTTTGAGACAGAGCCTCAAGCTGTCACTCCGGATAGAGTGCTGTGCCATCACAGCTCACAGCAACCTCCAATTCCTGGGCTCAAGTGATTCTCTTGCCTCTGCCTCCCAAGTAGCTGGGACTACAGGCGCCCGCCACAACACCCGGCCATTTTTTGTTTGCAGCCATGATTGTTGTTTGGTGGGCCCAGGCTGGATTCGAACCTGCCAGCTCAGGTGTACGTGGCTGGCGCCTTACCCCGTTGAGCCACAGGCGCCAAACCCAGAGTGACACCTTTTCTCAAAAAAATTCCTTATGTTTCGGCTCGGCTTGTGGCTCAACAGGCTGAGGTGCCAGCCACGTACACCTGAGCTGGCAGGTTTGAATCCAGCCCGGGCCCGCCAAACAACAATGACGACTGCAACCAAAAAATGGCCGGGCGTTGTAGTGTGCGCCTATAATCCCAGCTACTTGGGAGGCAGAGGCGGGAGACTCGCTTGAGCCCAGGAATTGGAGGTTGCTGTGAGCTGTGATGGTATGGCACTCTATCCAGGATGACAGCTTCAGGCTCTGTCTCAAAAAAAAAAAAATTCTTAATGTTTCTTATAATAAATTTTCCTTATCTTCTCGGCATGGCACGTATATAAAAAGCCTTAGAGCAAAAAGCACACAACTGAAATTATTTCTGTAATAACTGTTTGACCTATGTGAAAAAAATTGACATTCAGGAAATAGGATGATCATTTTTAAGTTTTTGATTATTAAAAGTATACTTACAGGGTGGTGCCTTGGCTTAGTGGGTAGGGCGCTGGCCCCATATACCAAGAGTGGCAGGTTCGAACCTGGCCCCAGCCAACCTGCAACAAAAAAATAGCCAGGCGTTCTGGTACGTGCCTGTAGTCCCAGCTACTCGGAAGGCTAAGGCAAGAGAATTGCTTAAGCCCAGTGGTTGGAGGGTGCTGTGAGCTTTGATGCCACAGCACTCTACCGAGGACGATAAAGTAAAACTCTGTCTCTAAAGAAAAAAAAAAGTATACTTAATAATAATTTAAGGCAGTAGTGGATCTAGTTGAAAGTAAAACTCAGGTTTAGTATATATATCTTTTTCTATACACGTCTATATAATTTATTACCTGACATGATTTTGGTTGAATTTATACTGTGCATAGTATTTTTATTTGACATGTCTTTTAAACTTAAAATCTCTTTCAGTGCCAATTATTATGTTCTTTTTCTAAACAGATGGATAATCAAATAGTGGTTTCTGACTATGCCCAGATGGACCGAGTGCTGCGAGAAGAGAGAGCCTATATCTTAAACTTAGTGAAGCAAATTAAAAAAACAGGATGTAATGTCCTCCTCATACAGAAGTCTATTCTAAGGTACGGGGCTATTTATTTTGTTAATCTCTTAAATTTTGAATCCTCCGTAGCTTTTTTTGTTGTTTGTTTTTGGCAGCAGAGTCTCACTCTGTTGCCCAAACTAGAGTGCCATGGTGTCAATCTGGATCACAGCAACCTCAAACTCCTGGGTTCAAGTGATCCTCCTGCCTCAGCCCCCAAGTAGCTGGGACTACAGGCACCCACCATCATGCCTGGCTACTTTTTCTATTTTCAACAGAGACAGGGTCTTGCTCTTCCTCAGGCTGCTCTTGAACTCCTGAGCTCAAGCAGCCTCTGTCCTTGGCCTCCCAGAGTGCTAGGATTACAGACGTGAGCCACTGCACCAGGCCACAAACTGTCAGCAGAAGATGGTTTGGATCCATTGACCTCTGGGTTACGGGCTCAGCATGCTTCCACTGAGCCACTCTTACTTACTCTGCACTATCAGTTTTTTAAGAAACATTTGAGGCGGGTAAACCACCAGAAGTCTAGACTCATCTACATTGTGAGACATCTTTTTTTGGTTGTTTTAATTTTTTAGTTATATTTATTTTTGGTATATAAGAGTTGTATATATTTATAAGGGCACTTAGGATGTTTTATACAAGTTATACAATGTGTATTAATCCAGTCTATATTATTTGGGTATCTATCACCTCATGCATGTATTATTTCTATTAGGAACATCCCAGTTCCACTCTTTTAGTTATTTCAATCTCATTATACTTTGATAGAAACTGGGTAATTTTCTCTCATGATAATTTAAATATGGGACATGAGACCTGTTTTTATTTTTTATTTTTTTGAGACAGAGCCTCAAGCTGTCACCCTGGATAGAGTGCCGTAGCATCACAGCTCACAGCAACCTCCAATTCCTGGGCTCAAGCGAGTCTCTTGTCTCCGCCTCCCAAGTAGCTGGGACTACAG